>OY987191.1:1411803-1708331 GCA_963920625.1 Dinocampus coccinellae
ATACATAATTTGAACAATTTAATTGATTTAATTAATGGCAGTTTTAGATGCTAATGGTGTACCAAAACCAGGTTTTATTTATGGAAATAGATTTTGGTTAAGTAGCAGAAATCAATGTTTAGATATTATAAATCGTCGACCATTTGAAATAGATGAAATTTGGGCGAAAAACAATTCCAAATATCGAGATATTGCTGAAGAATTTCCACCATTTAATGTTAATTATTTTGTCGCTCATTTTCGTCACAATAGCACATTACAATATCATATGAGATTTCCCAATGAAGTAAGATACTGATTGTAATTAATTTTAAATAGGGTAATGTGTGTATTATATTTCTTATTTATGATATCCAGAATTTGATAAGTTTGTCTTTATGTTTGCCGGCTTCATGCACTAGTAACGAACTTGCCATAGTATTTGAACATATTTTTCAAAAACGAATTTTAACAGTAGGAAATTTATATGATGCCGACTTCACTTTAATCCAAATAAATGATCTCAAGGACAATCATAAATGGCTTATTAATTGGCGCATAATCACTGTAGGGTGAGTTAAATAAATAAGAATTTTTTTTTTCGTTTGGTTGCTACTATGAAAATAATTATTGTAAAATTTTTCTTTAGATTAATCATAATTGTGGCAAGCCTAATGATGGTTGTGGGAACCACATATGATATATTTATTTATCAAAAAAATTTTAAGATTAAAAAATTCTTGCACCAAACTAATGATGAAAATAATAAAGCGATCGGCAAATTGAGAGTGATAAAACCAGAAAATTATTCATTTACCAAGCGGCCAAGTATCTTCGCCAAGATAATTTTATGTTTTTCAGTGTATACAAATGCTAAATATATCTTTCATACTAAACATACTTCAGATTCAATTACAGTAATACACGGATTAAAAAGTCTCGGTATGCTGTGGATAATTATGATTCATAGTGTTTTATTTATGAGCGATTATGTTGATAATCGCGTATGGTCATTGAGAATGAGTGAGGGAATCAGCGCACAGATTATAAGCAATGGAACATTATCAGTTGATACATTCTTTGTCATCAGTGGTTTTTTATTAGCATGGATTTTTTTAAAAGATAGAAAAAATATAGTTGGCGAAACAAAAATAATTGATAATATTAAATGGTGTGATTTTATTGGTGGTATAACTAAAAGAATAATTAGATTAACGCCTACTTATATGATTATATTGGGTATTGCTGAAATGAATTTCGGCTGGTATAATGAAACTTCATTATTTTATATGAGTGAACGACCGCAAGATACTTGTGCTAAATATTGGTGGAGAAATTTGCTGTATATCAATAATTTTTTTGGTCGTGAAACAATGGTAAACTGATTTGATTCAATATTTCATATGCTTAAGGATATTTTTATTACTTATCTTTCTTGTTATTTATTTTCATTATTATTTAGTGTATGTCATGGAGTTGGTATTTGTCAGACGATATGCAATTTTTTTCAATCGGATTGTTTTTACTTATTTTATCTGACGTGTAAGAATTTATATTTATCCGCTATATTTATTCCATTTCATTCATATATTTTATTTAATTGAAAAATGCAATTTTAATTTTAGATATTTCTATACATCGGCAGCTTTAATAATTATTTTATTGATAATTTCAACTGGTATTACTGGATATATTTCTCATTATTATAAATATACACCTACGCAAGTTTTTAATTAATATTGTATTTAAAATATGTATTTATTCATTAGTTTTTTTGTTTATCGATTTATTTATGTACAGACTCGACGTTCAATGGAACATGTTGGATATTTTTTATTATCCACCTTGGATACGAATTGGTCCATATTTGATTGGAATGATAGCAGCATATATATTGATTAGGATAAACGGTAAACTGATTATAAATAAAAAAGCTTCTAGTCTCATTTGGATAATTGGCAGTTCATGTAATATATTTACTTTGTTCGGAATATTTAATCGCAATATATCTGTTATGTCGACGGCATTTTATGTTGCATTGAGTCGAAGTATATGGGGAATTGGAATTTCATGGCTAATTATTGCCTGTTACACAAAACATGGTGGTATTATAAATAAAATTCTTACATGGAATATATGGATTCCACTGAGCCGATTGACGTACTGCGCATATTTAATAAATCCATTGATAATAAATTCAATATATCTTCATTCTGAAAGACCAATTCACATCGATGTCTTGCCAAATGTGAGTGTATTTATATAAATAATATATATTATTTTTTTTATTCCATTACGACAAAAAATTAATTGAAAAATCATTTTTCAGGTGATAATTTTTCTTGGTGAACTTGTCATTATATATATATGTGCTTGTGCCATAACACTGATGACAGAAGTACCATTCGCATTAATCTTAAAATTATTTACACAATCTCGAAATAATCATATTAAAAAAATTATTTATTGAGATAAACATTTTTACAAAGATTTTTGAAAGCTTGAAATGAAAATAAACAATTTTGATTCAATTATAAATATTTAATAATAAATTGTGAATTAATATTGAGCGTGTTAAAAAATGAGGCTATGTGTGAACGGGTGAATGCAGTCGTGGTCCGGCTGATGATGCTATTGACCGATTTGCACGTGAAGTTTGTTCACGCCGACATTCCTCAGCTTGTTTTTCTAATTGTTCTTTCAACACCAATAGTTCACGAGTACGTTGATATACCGGATCCTGAAATGAACATACTAAAAATGAATTACGTGGCTAGTTAAAATTTATCCAAATATGTAGTATCATAATTATATTTACCTGTTGTCTCATACTTGGATTCCATCGACAATAAAGACCCTTCCACGGTTTAATATATCTCATACTAGCAACTGGAATCAATACCGATTGATAATTCGGTCTAGCCCAATAAAGTGGATTTTGATACAAAGACAAGTGACTGTTAACGTAGGACCACAATGATACAGTTCGTTGTTTAACTTGTTCTTGTACTCTTTCACGTTCGCTACTAAACAAAAACGTACCAAAGCGACACGAATACAAATGATCAATGATTGTTACTAAAAAATGTTCATTAAATTGAAATGCATTGGGAAATTCTTGATTTATTTGCCATACACAATCGATAAATTGTAAAAAAACTGGTGATCTATCAGCATCACTGTGATGTTCATCGCCATGACCAATTCTTTGTTGGAATTTATGTCCAAAGCTTAGCCATTCCTTTTCAATCAATACTTCAAAACCTTTTATTGTTCTGTAATATGGATCCAACATTAACATAGCTAATGCGGTTAATTGCACAGTTCTATCCCAACCATCTGAACAATGTACTAACACTGATGTCTTGTGATTTTCAACTTTATCAACCATTCTGACAGCACCAGCCAATATGCATTTAATATGTTTTAACCACATGGTAGCTTCGATTCCCGAAAACCATCGTGTCTCATCAACCGTTGGAAAACATAATTCTTTTAATTTTCTCATACTCTCACGCATTACATGAATATTATGAATATCCAAAAATACAAGTTCAGCATTTTGATACGTATCTTCATTTTCATAACCGCCTCCCTTTGCTTTATTTGCAATTGCATTTGCCATTGGGCGAGCATCCATTATAAATAATTTATGACTTTGCGCATTAGCATCCATTATTAGTTGTACATAACGCTCATCTTCACGACTACGTTTGCCACCGACACCAACCAATGGTTGAGCACAACGTGTTATTGTTGCTTGACTCTCTGGATGAATCCATGATAGTACAGGTAAACGACCGCGACTACGAAATTCCGCTGACGATTGCAAATCATCATCAGTTGCTGCTGTTGGCACTGCCCAAATCGCTGGATAACTATCGCAAATACTGTATGTATCATTTATTTTAGTTATTTTCCACATATCATTATTAACTCCCATTCGTTTAAGTTCCGCAATTGGTTCATATACATTCCAACCATTTTCCGGAAAGTGTTCTGAATATTCAAATGCAAATAATGGCAATTTATGCGACAATGGAAATGAATATTGTTGTAGTTTTTCAAATACATCACGTCGTGAATGATTCTCTTGTTTATGTGCAAAACGTAAATTTCTCATATCTTTGCAAAATACTTCAATACCATATGAATTTTCACCTCGACTCGTTGCTCCACCAACTTTTTCAATTCTACTTACAACACCCAATGGTACTTCAACAATGTATGGAGTTTCACGATCGATACTTCGGAAATACAATTTGTAATTTGTAACATTTAATATGCCGCGTGCTGGGCCTGAATATGGACATAAATATGTCACTTCACGTGCTACTCCTTGACGTCTTTCACCATTCAATAGTGGTGGCCCACTCTCCCCACTGGATAAATTCTATATAATTTAGATAAAAAAATAATAATAATAATAATAATAATAAATATATGTTTAATTATATACATATATTTCTTCAAATATACACACGCACACACATGCATACACACACACATTACATCTATGAAAAATTTATTTTTCCACTATTCCTCGCGTTTATTTTCATTTTTTACCGGGCTGGCGTTTTCATCATCTTTTCTTGTTTCCAATGCTGATACAATATTATTGTCTGTTGACGTGGAGCTCGTAGAAAAGCTTTTGACGTGTGATGCTTTTTCCCAACATTCCTTTTAGCAATGCATGAATTGATAAACATTTTTTTAATCATGTTATTATTATTATTATTATTATTGTTTTTGTTGTTGTTATTGTTAATAATAATTATTGTTATTTATTATTGATTATTGTTGTAACAAATAATATTTTAACAGATAATAGTATATATTGAGTTTGTATCGGATAATTGAAATGTAATTATATGTGTATTACCGATTCGATTCCAATTTTCGAGTCAAGTGAACTGCTCTTTCTGTCCGAATTCAATGAATCTGTGCTGGCATTTTTTGAATTATGTTCTATTCCCAAAATTTCTGTGCTGCCTCTCTTCTCCATATTGATAGCTCGCAATAAATTCAATTCATTAAAATTAGAACTTCTAGCCGGATGCTGCACTTGAGCAATAGTGGATATGTTTGTACCAAAATTCTATAAAAAAAATTATATCCATTAATTAATTATTTTATATAATCCCTGTGTATATTTACATAGTATATATAGTAATAATGGATGGAAATATTTCTATAATAAACATACGTTATGAGAAAAAATCAAATTCTCAGGGTGATTTGGTGTGTCTTCAATTAATGGTGATAGAGGGCTAGAGGATGTGCTAACAGTTGATTGAACACAATTATCTCGTTTTTGGGACATTATTGTATTAAAAAACTTTCATAACCATTAGAATCATTATTTCAATATATGAATTGATAAAAGCACTCATTTATTTATACAGTTGTTTGATCAAATTTAATATCGATTTAAATAATAATTCGTTTTAATTTTTACTATATACTATTCAATTATCTGCCTAAACAATACCAAATAAGTATAAAACGAATGAAACGAATGTGAAGTGTAGAAAAAATTAAGCTGAGAAAAATCGTCGTAATTAATATTTTACTCACTGCCACATTTTATTATCTCCTATATCTCACTATTGACTTTTTCGAATTCAAATAACAATATTTTTTTATGAAAACCAAGAAACAATAACGATAAACAAAAAACGGTCAATTCTAATTATTGTAATGTTATTTTCATATAAAGACTCAGTAAGAATTAATTATATACAAATTACATAGAAGTAATGTTGAATGTCTACTACCCTTTTGATATTTCCACAAAATATACTGTAGAGGCGTTTATGTTTATTTCTATATTGTAATATGTAGATGGAAAAATTTAATATAATGTCTAAGAATTCAGACGCATACATAGAGGCGCTCAGAAGTAGGGTGAATGTGAAGTAAATATAGTTCTTACTTCAGATACGTGTGGCGCTAAAATTGTTTTGAAAAGCGAAATATTTAAACGATGAGACAGTTACAGATGAGAATAACGGAATCCTTCGATTTCAAATATATTAGATTCGACTGAGTTCAAATCCGTAAGAAGAAGAAAGAAATAATATAAAATACTATTTTATATTATATTAAATAATATAATATTTATAACGTTACAGTCAACAGAAGATAAGAAAATATGTATTTTATTCAACGATAACTTTAGAATAAAAATATTATCTATTAAAAACAAATATGAACGAATATTAATAATATAATACAATGTATCTAAATATCAAAGAAAAAAATTGAATATTAATTTCATTTTTTTCCTCTGTCCTTTTACCAAACTGCGTTGGTCCTCATTATATTGTTATTATTATTATGGTACGGACTAGTTGTAATACCACTATGATTTTTTTTTCATTTTTTTCTTTCTTCCTACATTCAATCACCTCTGGTCGAGCCATTTTTCTTACTCTGTCAATTTTCCGTTCTCTTATATATCATTTTGTATCGGTGACGATGTCTTTAGCTACTTGTTCACTAACATAAGGGAGTCTTCTATAAAAGAATGAATAGATATATAGAAATATTATCAAAAAAGGAAAAAAATACTATTAAAAACTAAATATTATAATAATCAATATATTATTATCGATGAATAATTATATCGAAAGTCATTACCATTTCATGCTGACAGAATGTAGACATGTAAGCAGCAACACAATGTCAAATTATTTAGTAATTTTCATGAAACATATCGTATTATGCTTTTGTTTACATTTATATGTATATATATGTACGTATATTTGACTTCATAATTAATAGGAATTAATATATTGCGGCATATAAACAAATGCAAGAATTATTGGAAGGAAAATCACGTGTAGGTCTCAGTCAACTATCCGATCCAACTATCAAGTGTGGGTTTCTGTTGCGGAAATCCGTAGTAGAACAATTCATGATTCCATTTCAAATGATTGACAATATCGTTGACCAGAATTGAAATTAGCAACAGATAGTATTGGAAGAGCATTAATCAACGATTTGAAATTTATTTATATTGATTTGGGTTCCGAAGCATTCAAGTCTTAATGGCTACTCAATATACTTCAAAAGTAGTAGCCATAGCACTGAATTCACGAAAATCTATGTTTAAAATCAATTAATGAGGGACGATTGGTAAAACATTGAAGTGATCAGATTGGAATTTTTCACAAATCAAAATTAATTCGATTGTTTCAACGTACTTTGTCTGAACGAAAAAAAAACAATTATATTGATTGTTTATATGAACCCATCACCGAATTTATATGTGAGAATGCAAAATAATTTAAATTTTGTAGCAATAGCGAAAAAAAAAATTATTTTACGGTTGGAGAAAGCCAAGCCTTATACAACAAAATCATGATTTTCACAAGTAGTAGAATACAAAATGAAAAGTTTTATTGATTGGAGAGATACAGCTGAATCAATAAGTAACCCAAAACATTCCTCGCTTGATGTAGAGCCACCATGTCTATCAATACAATCTGAAGATAACGAAGATATATTAAATGAAAATGAATAATTTCACAAAGAAATATCAATATTAAAATCATCTGCGTTGAAGAAAGAGCTCGAAATTCGTCAGAAAATGGCGTATTTTAATTCAGAAACATTGGAAAAAATTGAGGATTGTTATAAAAATGAATTGAAAGTTTCTGGAAAGAACAGATAGCCCTAGTGGAATACCATGTCAATAGAGTTAAAGTGTATTGAAAAGATAAATTGGACCATGTAAGTTGAAAATGATTAAATTGTAATAACGATGAGTATTATGACGATGAAAAAGCTATTATAATTATAGAATAAAAAGCAGAAAATACGAATTCAACATCCAAAGGCACATAATTGAAGGCAACTCTAAAAAATATTTGTAAATTATGAGATTCATTCGATAGTGCAAAAAATACTGCTAAATATGAATTGAGTCTCGTTGAAAAAGATTTGAAAAGAGTAAAAAATTTTGTGGTGACAATGGAGGATAATTTCATATCGAAAGGCCAACCAGTTCAATTGATTGAAGAATTGCAGAAACAGTTAGCAGGTTTGAATGAAGAAAAAAAAGCTTATTTGAAATTTTTAAATATATTTTGAAAGCTTATTTGAATGGAGCTAAACAAAATTACATTGATGTGAACTCTGCAATCGGATCGAAATATTAATAAATTCAAGAACGCGATAATATAGCAATTATATTGCAAACGAAAGAACTTCAAGATTTAGAAAGCCGATTAGAAAATACAAATTCGGTTTTGTCAGAACGAATAAGATATGTCGATGAGCTGGAGAAAAAGTTGGAACATCAAGCAGAACAGATAATTGAAGCTGAAAAATGTATTATAGAATTAGAGATGGTGTACAAAAAAGTATTTAATGCGTCAAACATAAAATTTCATGCAAATATGGAAATTATAATAACATGGAATGAAAAATTCAATGTTATTAGAAAAAAGTGACATTAAAACTTGGAAAATCGATTTCAATGTGGCAAATAAATATATATATATAAGTTGAATACAAAGGTGAATGATTTCGAGATACAACGTAATTTTAAAGCGAAATCATCACAAGTTTTTATTGTGCAATTTTTCTTTTTTTGTTTCTTTCAAAACAAAACAAAAAAAGGGCGAGTTCGTTTGGGCTGTTGCTTACTTGCTGTTACGTATTTGATACCGATCGGTATCACATCAAGAACTTCCCGATTTTATTGGCGCTTAATAGCTCGTTCGCAAATTTCTATCTCCCCGGGACAGAAGCGCGTGTGAATTCGCATTGTCGATAATTTATAAGAACGGAATTATCATGTTATAATTAACGTATTCATTCATATAATTTATATAAATCGAAATAAAAAAAAAATTGAATAAAAAAAAATTTCGTGGTAAAATTTGAATTTATTATTATTATTTTTTTATTTATTGAAATAATGAATGACATATTTGATACCAATAGAGATAGTATCAAAACTACTCGATTCTATTGGCGCTTAAACGCACATTTCAGCTGTAAAATTCGGTTTTTCCTGAAAAAATTCTTCAATTGATGGACCGATTTGGACCAAAAAACAATACAGCACCAAGTTGCATCAAGACCTATCGATGACGTCATAGATCACCTGATAGGGTCATTGGTTCTTACGTAATGGAAAACGAAAAATTATGACCACACAGCGACGCACACACACACACATGCATGCATACATATATACATACAGACATCCAACTAAAAATGTTTGCAAATTACTCTATGGACCTTGAAATGTGAAGATTTCATGAAAAATCGAGTTTCGATTTTCGGGGTCATTACAATAACTTCCTTGCGGGAAGTTGAAAAGATTATCATGAAAAAAAAAGCTTTTCACACAGGGAGACGATTCATATACAGACATAATTCCGTTGAGTAAGGCAAATAATCGAAACAATTTTATATCTAATCGTGTTCCCATTAATTTAATTATCAATTAAAAATGGTAAATCCATTATAAAAATATATATTCGTTTTCTCAGCCATCTCTATCTCCAGTTTTAACACTATCTTTAAGAACAGGACGAAAGCATAAATAGTAATAACTATATTAGATCTTACAATAAATTAATTACATGAACATTGTATTAATTAATATATATTTTCATTATGATTTGTGTTTAAGTTCATACTAAAAATTCTCAGTCATTTATTCACTTTTATAAAATTTTAGGGTCAATAATATTTTTCTACTGTGCAAGTATTACCACAATTAGTCTGTAAGTTTTGATAAATAGATTGAAACAAGTAGATAACACATGTACAGGTCAATATTTTATTTACATTTTTTCATTTTCTGTTAATTGTAATGTTATGAATACAATATAATATAATATAGTATCTTATATTATTTTTTTTAAAGATATAAAATTTATATGCTCGATAATTTTTCCAAAGAAAAGAAAAAAAAAAATCTTGAAGATTCGATCTTTGTTGAATCCAATTAAATTGACATTTCGGATTTCATTATTCTGGAATTATTTCATCGGTCCAATATTTAGCCGCTCATAGCTACTCTAGCGCCGAACGTAACTATAGCTACCATGAACAATTTTTTTCTTGTTTCACGTTAACCCCCGTTCTGAGTTTCTATGTATGCTGAATTTTTTGATTGAGTGTGAGTGGAGGTCGATGTCGCTACCATCCATAATAATAAAACGGATCAGTCAGACTGAGGAAAAGTATTGAGTGGTAATTATTATTTTTGTATTTGACCTATTATAATTAATAAGTAAATATAGGATTAATGAAATTATCATTTAATTTTCATCATTATCAGTCTTTGCATTCAAAATTAATTCAATTGTATATAATAATAGTTGAGTTACCCAGAAATTTAGGTTAATATCATTTTATTTCAGTCTTTATGTTCATTTAATCTCATTATATAATATAGTACAATTAAATAGAATGAATATAATATATTTATAGTGAAATAGAATTAAAAATTTCAGATAATGCTGCGACGATTACCTCTGTTGAAGGCAGTTACGGGGCTACCGAATAGCAAAATTTGTACATCAGCCAATAAGTCACAAACAAATCAAGACTTAGTGGAACTATTTATTGATGATCAACCAGTGCAAGTACCAATTGGTACAACCGTGTTGCAAGCAGCTGCAAAGATTGGTATTGAAATACCGCGATTTTGTTATCATGAAAGATTGGCAGTCGCAGGTAATTGTCGTATGTGTTTAGTGGAAATTGAAAAACAAATAAAACCCGTTGCCGCGTGTGCGATGCCCGTTATGAAGGGATGGCGTGTTAAAACCAATTCTGATTTAACGAAAAAGGCACGTGAAGGTGTTATGGAATTTTTATTGGTCAATCATCCACTGGATTGTCCAATTTGTGATCAAGGTGGTGAATGCGATTTGCAAGATCAAAGTATGGCATTTGGTAGTGATCGAAGTCGTTTTACTGATATTGAATTTACTGGTAAAAGAGCGGTCGAGGACAAAGATATAGGGCCATTAGTAAAAACAATTATGACACGTTGCATTCATTGTACACGCTGCATCAGATTTGCATCCGAAGTAGCAGGAATTGATGATTTAGGAACAACTGGACGTGGAAATGACATGCAAGTTGGTACATATGTTGAAAAGATGTTTTTATCAGAATTGTCTGGAAATATTATTGATTTGTGCCCAGTTGGTGCATTAACAAGTAAACCATATGCTTTTGTGGCTCGACCATGGGAAACCCGACGTACTGATAGTATTGACATAACTGATGCGGTCGGCAGTAATATTGTTATCTCATCACGTACTGGTGAAGTATTGAGAATTTTACCGCGTGTTAATGAGAACGTCAATGAAGAATGGATTTCTGATAAGGCGCGATTTTCATACGATGGATTGAAAAGACAACGTTTAATAACACCAATGATAAAAATAAATGGTAAATTAGAAAATGTCGAATGGGAGGATGCATTGCTCGCAGCTGCACGTAGCTTGCATGATTTACCATCTGGTAAAAGTGGCGTTATCGCTGGAAAATTGACGGATGCTGAAACACTAATTGCCATGAAAGACTTTATCAATAAATTAGGCGCAGAAATGTTAGCATTGGAACAGACATTTCCGAATGATGGGTCGGGTATTGATTTTCGGAGTAATTATATTTTAAATAATAAAATACAAAATATCGAGGAAGCAGATTGTGTTTTATTAATAGGTACTAATCCTCGTTATGAAGCACCATTAATTAATACACGCTTGAGAAAAGGATATCTTCATGGTGAACAAAATATTGGAGTTATTGGACCTAGAGTAGATTTAACGTATAATTATGAACATCTTGGGGTTTCACCTGATACAATTAATCAATTAATTAATGATCAACATAAATTCAGTGTTCAATTGGAGAATGCCAAAAAGCCAATGATTATCTTGGGCGCAGATCAATTATCTATGCGCCAAGATGGTGGACAAATTCTTGCTGCAATTAAAAAATTGGCCAAAATTATTGGTAATAAAACACAGGTAAACTAATGATAAAATTTATATATTTAATATTATGTATCGCTGATGAATTAAACAATTTTTCTTATTTTCAGACACCCGCTGGATGGAAAATATTAAATATATTGCAAACAAACGCATCGCAAGTAGCAGCACTCGATTTGGGTTATGGTTTAACAACAGTAGAGGATATGATTAAATCGAAACCAAAAGTTTTATTCTTGTTGGGAGCTGATGATTCAAATATAACACGCGATGATTTTCCAAATACATTCATCATTTATATTGGTAGTCATGGAGATCGTGGCGCAATAATTGCCGACATTGTTTTGGCTGGTGCAGCATATACAGAAAAAACTGGAAGTTATGCAAATACTGAGGGTAGAGCGCAACAAACTGGTGCGGCAATCACCCCGCCAGGCTTAGCACGTCCAGATTGGAAGATAATACGTGCTATGGCTGAATTTTCTGGTATTGATTTACCTTACGATAATATTACGCAAATTCGTAGTAGATTAGAGGAAGTTGCACCACATTTAATACGATACGGCTGTGTTGAAGACGCAAATTTTTTTGTACAAGCGTTGGAATTATCACAAGTATGTTGACATGAAAAAGAAAAAGATTTTCCTGAGAAATTAATTTTTTTTCTTTCTTTCTTTCCAACAGAAAACAGTTAATGGTTCATTTTTGCAAGATCCAGTTGATGTAAAACAAAAGACATTGGATCAATTTTTCATGACGGACGTAGTGTCTCGAGCATCACCAACAATGGCCAAATGCGTTCAAGCCGCGTTAAAACAACGTCGTATTCAATCAGTTTGAAAATATTTATTATATCGTTATGTAAATAGGTAAAAGTCGATACAATAACTACTCATTTATATAGTAATTGAAACTAGAATATATTATGAACATTTTTTTTTCTTCAATTACTTGATTCTGGTAGATCGTCAGTATCAATTATTCCTGAACTCTCATCTGTACCGACCTGATTCAAGAAAAAAAAATAGCATTTAAATACAAATAAATTAATAACAATTAAATGTAGAATACCTTTTCATTTAGGGCCAATAATTTTTTCTCATATTCAATTAATTTAGTGTCTTGATCTGTTAATAATTCCAGCAAATCCTCTTGATCTTTTTTCAATTTTTCTAATTCCAATAATTTGTCCTTATATAATACTTCATAATGGTATTCTTCATCGCTTCGCTCTACGTCATTGCGTTTATTTTCAAATTGACTGATTATTCTTTGGCAATTGGCTAATTGCATTTTTAACACATTTATCGTATCTTCATATTGTTCTGGGTTATTAATTGTTACGTTGCCATGATCAACTTGTGCTGCCCGCAAAATAATATTTTGATCCATCAAATTATTTATTTCAATATTCAATTCTTTAATACGATTTTCCATTTCTAATTTTTCCTGCTTCAAAGTGTCATTTATTTTACTGAGTTTTTGTATTTGCTCATCTTGATTTCTAATAATATCTTTATATTGCGATATCATTCCTGATGAAGAATCATTTACTGAAAATTCAATTTTCATTGTATTACTATCATTAACATTGGAATGTAAAGAATTATTTGTTTTTAATACTGATTCCAATATTATGGCTTCAAGAGTTTTTAATAAATGACAAAATTCATAGTCGAGTAATAAATCATTTGGTGTTTGGGCTGCTGGTTGTGGATGTTTAAGTGTACGTGAATATATTTCATTTCGTGT
The DNA here is from genome assembly GCA_963920625.1 of Dinocampus coccinellae. Taxonomy (NCBI): domain Eukaryota; kingdom Metazoa; phylum Arthropoda; class Insecta; order Hymenoptera; family Braconidae; genus Dinocampus; species Dinocampus coccinellae. Next base: position 1,425,513 of record OY987191.1, read on the forward strand.
TATTCCACCAAGAGCATTTTGAAATCGTTCTAAACCAATTCGTTTTTCAATCAAATTGCATAATTGTTCCTTTGTATAATCATTATCATTACCACTATCATCATTATTGTTGACTATTTTACTATTAAAATGAACGCATATACCCAATAACATAGCGCACATACTTTGAATAAGTGATTCATATAAATCATCATTGTTTTCATGCGCTGACAATAGTGCTGTTATGTAAGCAACAGATGAATCAATGTTCAAGAATGTTTTTACGGCATTAGGACAATATGCCATCCACTTACACAAAAGAATTAATAATCCCAATTTACATTGTGGTTTATTATTATTGCCTTGTTGTTGTAACAGCGTAACGCATTGTTGCATCAATGTTACTGGAGGTTTACCAATATTAGTTGCTAATAAAACACGTAATAATTGTTCTTTTTGTTGTTGTAAATTGTCAATTAAAGCATGTGATAGAGCTACTGCTGAAAACCAATTTGACAAAGAATCAGATGAAAATAAGCCACTACACAATAATTGCCCAGTAGTTAACGATGGCGACTCATTGCCTTGTGGCAACAATGTTTGTATTAACTGCATTTGGCCTATTTCATTTTTATATAAATAACATTGGAAACAATATAATATCGCGCAACGCAATTGAAATGGCTGTTTGTCATTTACCATTGACATTAATAAAACAACAATTGCAGGACGTGGTGGGGTACTTGGTGCCATTACACTGTATAAAAATTCTTGATTAATTGAATTACCACGAACAACTTCAGCAACTGCATTAATTGTTTCAGTTAATACATCAGCTGGTACACCGCTAACCATCAATAAATTGCACAATGACTGTAGCAATCCGTATTCGCGAATTTTCTGTTGACATTCAGATATAATTTGTGCTGGACAACTTGGCGCGACGATTGCACGTATAACTTGAACCATATAATGGACGTTTGTCACTTTTTGTGGATTCCAATTTGATTGCGATACGTCGTCGTCATCGTCATTTACATTCGGATGTAATTGACAAAACATTGGCACTAAACGTTGTATGTAACTTCCTTCTCTAAAGAAAATCTGATTGCTAACATTTCCCTTTAATAAATTTAACATCAATAGGAGACAATCCTCAACAATTATTCCACCGTGTGCACCGCCTTCTTGCATTATTACATCAAATATGCGGTCAAATGCATTTTCGAATGCCACAATTTTTTGAATATTTGTATTACCTTTTGTTAATTGTCTTAATAAAAGCAATGCGTCATTTCGTATTACTTCTCGACTGTCACTTAGTAAATCCATCAAATTTGAAACGCCCATAGGAATTATTAATGTTATTTCTTGCATATCTTTAGGCCTATTATTTATCAAATTTGTTAATAATTTCAGAGCTGGCCATCTAACGCGAAAATCAAAATCCTCGAGTGATGATATAATTAATCCAATTGTGTCGTGTTGTTTTATAAATATTTCCGTAAATTGTTCACCAATTTTATTATCTTTTCTCGTAGGATGTGTATTATTAATTTCTTCATCAAATATTTCTGGACTAGTTATATTAAACAGTGTATCGAGTGCAAGACCCATTATTTCACCATCAGTTCGGTCCATCTCTAATATTTGTCTTAATGCATCCATTGCCATCGCACCAACTTCAACTCTGTATAATCGTGATAATTTTTTCAATTCACGACATGCATCTCGTCTGTCATCTAATAAACTTGAGGACTGTAACCTGTCAACCAATCTTTCGACCTAAAAATCATTACTAATGAAACAATATTGTCCAGTTGGTTCATTGTGAATTGAGGTTACGTGAAGAGCATTTACTATTAACAAAATATATTTACCGTATCAGCACCAGTTGGTTGATGATTAATTAAATCGGGTGTACCCAATACTGATTTCAAACTTTTCGTTAAATATTCCATTATAATAGTTTATATAATTATATTATTGCTTTCGTTTTAATTTATTTCTTGGACATTGTAAAATGGTATTTATGATCTATATATATATAACACGTCATAACGGAGTCATTTTGAAATGTATATATATATGACTATATGTGTATATTATTTAGTCGAAGAATTTACCCGTTCAAAGCTACTCAAGCGCCAAACGTAGGTGGGGTAAGAATTATTTTACTTTACTTCATGTTTACTCCGTTTTGTGCTTCTATGTATGTGACATACAGTATGTTTGAATTTGGTTTACATATAAATATGTATGAGAAAATAATGGCGGACAGATTGAATGGTGCGTTTCACTGTATCTATTATATGTTGATGATCCAAAGTATGTAGCATCTATTAATTTATTATTTTAGAAAGATTGATTTAATGGTAAAAAAAAAAAGGTCGGATAACTAAATGAACTTAATAATTTCTTTTATTGTTAACATAATAACATACACTCAACATAGTAGTAATAAAAGCATATGGTATATATTTAGGCGATGAAAAACAAATTGACATGCAATCTTGCTATTTTTTAATTGTGGGAAAATTATCACTCAATCTCAATGTTTTACGAATAGTAGAATAAGAATTTAATAATTATGGAGTCTAATGATAGAAATGGTGAAGTCGAAAGTGGTAAATTAAATCAAAAATCAAATGTTGATTGGACTAAGTATGGCTTAGTGGAAAATCACAATAATCCAAGAAATTCACAAGAAGATCATAGTAATCATGATAATTTTGGGTCAGATATTTATCCATCAGGCGCTAATGAATTATATGCACAAGAATATGTGAGTGATGTATATAATGATATTTTGATATTGTGAGATTATACGATACATTTATAAAATTATATCAATTTCAGAACGCAGATCCATGGTGGAAATCCAATTTTTTTATATCACAACCCGTGCTGTTTGGAACGTGGGACGGTGTATTTACCTCTTGTCTCATAAATATTTTTGGAGTCATTGTATTTTTAAGATCTGGATGGATTGTAGGTCAAGCTGGCGCTCTAAATGCTGTATTTATCATTTTATCTACTGGTAAATTACATAATATTATATTGTTCGATTGAAATACTTTGTTGTGACTATCTTTTAAAAAAAATGGTTTTTTTCATTGTTTTGCCATTTTTTCAGTGTGTGTGGCTTTAGTTACTGTTCTCTCAGCCGTAGGAATTTGCGAGAGGTGTCGAGTAGAAAGTGGTGGTGTATATTTTTTACTTTCTCATGTACTTGGATCAAGATTTGGTGGTTCCATTGGATTACTTTATTGTTTTGGTCAGGTAAGTATATCGAAAGATTTCACAGAATTGTCTTGAAAATCAAATTCAAATGATGGATTATGGTTACAGGCAGTCGGTTGTGCATTAAACGTTTTGGGATTTGGTGAATCAATGGCTGGACTAGTTGGGATAGAAACTGCTGCAGCACAAAGAGGCTTTGCGTGCGCTGCAGTCATTCTATTGTCCATCATCAATGTTGCAGGTGTAAAATGGGTGATAAAATTACAATTTGTACTTTTAGTAATTTTATTGCTGGCCGGAGCTGATTTCGCAATTGGAAGTTTCACTCATGTTAACGTAGGTAAATGATTCATAAATATTTTCACACAATATATACATAAATATATTATATGCAATTTTATTTATTTAATACGGAAATTTCATTTATTCAAGATGCGGGTTTTAATGGTTGGTTATCTGGCAATTTACGAAATAACACATTTCCTGATTATCAATTGGAATATGGAGGTGGGTGGTTCACCGTATTTGGAGTTTTTTTTCCTACAGTAACGGGAGTATTGGCGGGAATAAATATGAGCGGAGATTTACGTCACCCATCAACTGATATTCCTAATGGAACTTTAGCAGCATTGGGAATGGGGTAGAGTGAATACAAAATAAAAATAACATTAATTTATGATTATATATATCTTTATTACAATTAATTTATATATTACAGTACTATTTTTTACTTGGGATTCTCACTTTTTCTTGCGGCAACATGCAAACGTGAGGCATTACAATCTAACTTTATGATTGCATCAACAGTATCAGCATTCTCCGTATTATTACTTGCCGGTCTTTACGTATCATCATTTAGTAGTTGTTTAGGAGCCATGTATGGTACACCGCGTGTTTTACAGTCGATTGCTGGACAAAATGTCATTCCTGGGTTGAACTGTTTGCAGCGCGGTCGGGGACCAAATAAAGTACCTGTATATGCTATGATTGTTGTGGCGGCAGTTACTCTTACATTTATTATTATTGGAAAAATTAATACTCTTGCACCGATTGTGACAATGCCATTTTTGTTAACGTATGCGTGTATGGACTACGCTTATTTCGCATTAGCACAAACATTTGATCTTCAACATACAAGAGAACAAAGATTTAGTACTCAAACACCGACATTTGAACGCAATTATGGACCAGTTGGACTCAATGATGACATTGGCATTCGCCATATTGTAGAAAATGATTTAGATACACTTTTTCCTGAAGAACGGACTCGACACAAAAATTTAATGGTAACAAAAACTTTTTTATTTTCCAATTTCAGTTTGAGTCTATTAAAAATTAATGATTATATATTTTAGAGACATTCAAGTTTGTCTGACAGTATAGGATATATTGACTCTGAATCACCGAGCATTGAAGAAAACTCTACTGTTGTGGATGGTAACGCAATCAGAAAATCACATATTCACAATAAATTGGGTAATTGGTATAGTCCATTATGCAATAGATGGTTTTCATTATTAGGAGTGAGTCTATTGATGATTTTTCAAGAAATAAAATTGAATGGAGTATGAAATGGGATTAGACAAAAAATTTACTATTGTATTTCAGGCACTCGTAAAACTTTTAATCATGTTCCTCGTTCATTGGGGCTATGCAATAGCTAATATTGTCGTTGTATTTCTTGTGTGGAGTTATGTGGGACACGCAAATCCAGCAGTTAAACCAGGAGTATCAGCAGAATTTAAATTACATGTGTGGTTGAGAAATTCAATTTTACGATTGATGGGCAGAAAAGTTTATGATTATGAACAAATTGTTGTTACGCCAATACATCCAGGTGTTTTAACATCATCAACGCAATTAAATGAAGAAAATGTTGATTTTGCTGGACGTAGAAGATATCATCAGACTGCAACAGTGACTGGAGAATATGTTAGCCATGATATTGATTAAGATTTTAATATTGCTAAATAAATCACTTATTCATACAAAAATATACAATACGATACGATACGTTACGTAAGACGTCGATATAATTAAATTACTATGCAAAGATTAATATTAATCTAATTATATATCTTTTCATATTATATAATATATGAATCCAAGTACGAACATTTTTTCAATAGATAATATGCGCTTGAATGATTGATCAAAGAAAAATTTACTAAATCAAATAAATGATCAATCTGCGAGTAAGTTACAGATATTTTTATTATTATTGATTTTATACTATATTATATATGAATTAAATATTTTTTTTATATTATGGCGACATATATCGATACAGTTATTCATTTTATTTTTGGTTAGTGTAAATTCTTACCATAATAATACTACATATTCTTTCGCGCCTTTTTTTCCTATATTTAAAAATTGATTATATTTCGATATCTCGAAATTCTCGATATGCAGTCAATTCGATTATCCATCCATTTCATTATCGACTGTGGACAATGAATTTGTAGAAAAATTCAAATAATTCCGCTAAAATAAGAAAACATCATTAGTAAATTATCTGTGTCATGGAATATATTAATTTCGATTGCAGCATATAAAATATTTGAACACACTAATAATATACTGAAATAATGTGAGTGAACTGTATTCATTAATATATATTGTTCTTCACACGAGTTACCTATATATTTGTATGATAATAAAATTTATTTTTTTATTTTTTGTTTTCTACTATATAAGTGAACAAGATTTTTCTTTCTATTTCTACTAAACAAAAATAAAGTATTTTTTTTATTGTTTATATTGATATTTTTATGTACATATTTGAAAAATGCGTTAATCAGTCAGTAATTGAATGATATTTTTAGTGGTACAAAAAATAATATATTGGAATCTACAAGAGATATGATGATGAACAAACACAAGAGTGAAACCGTATCGGACAAGAGAGTTGACGGACTTTGTGGTCCACATATACATATGTATATACATATATATCGTATGATGGGGTTGATGAATCTAGTGAGGGATTGTACGCAGTCCAGAGTGAAGAAGGTTCAGTGCGCGCCCAGCAATCGTCGTGAGTTCACGGCCGGAGCTTCATCAGTAGAGGCTGCGTGAGATCTGGTTCCAGGACGTACGGTGAGAAATAAAATAAATTTTTATCAAGTATTTATTTTTTTTTCTTCCACATACTTTTTATATATTTTTTCAATGATATGATTATAAATGTTTTTATGCGCGTATACATAACCATTTAATTACATTTAATAATTCAATACATTTCGTTTGTTCATATATTTTTAACATACACATTTTATTAAATGTATGTTGAATAAATAAATAAATAAACTAGTGAATGAATATAACGATTTTTATGACTATGAATGTGAAATTGAAATGAGAAAACGATATAATTTATCCAATGGATTATTGGACTGTGGAGGTAAAGATCATAGGTACTTTATAATGTTGAGACTAGTATAAGGATATAGTGTAAGAATGAATGTGTAGTGAGGATAAGATGAGGGATGGGTAGAGTAGCAGTAGTAGGGGTAGTATAGTAGCAGTATGGCGTGTCTGGCGAGTTCATGAATGAACGACCACTTTCTACTGTCTCGTCTGCCGCGCCACGATCGCTAATGGGTATCCTCATGTCTCCCTCTACTAGTCTCTGAATATTTAATATTGAAATATTATTTAAATAGATTTCAGTGTTACGTTCCCTCTTATTGGTAATAATCACTGTCACTATGACAAAAATGAACACTATCAAGTACGTTGAAAAATGTACGTTTGATGCGAAAAGAATTATTATCTATGAATGCGACTATAGATAGGTAGGTTGTAGCCCATCTATTGTGAAATGATACAAAGGAGAGAGCAAACATAAGTGTCACCCGTGTCTGTTCAAATATACTTTCACCCCTTTACTTTATTCCTTCATCCACCCATCCGCCTACCTACCTACTTATCAGCCTGCCCACCCTCCCGTCAGCCCCTCTATCATTCTTTTCTTTTTTCTTTGTCTTCTTCGTCTTTTTTTTTTTTTTTTCCTCTATCCTTGTATCTATCACATCTGCCTCTCCAGTCATCATCGTTGGAGTCGTGCGAGATATACAAAAAGTCAAGAGAGAGGCACTTCAACTCGCTGATGCATAATGCATGAATAACACTGAGATGACTTGTCGACGTTGTCATCACGAAAAGCAACTCCTGGTCTTTTTTTATTTTTTACTTCTACTCCCTTTGTTTCCTGACCTCTCACCTTCTTGCACCACCAGCTTCCGCAACTTTTTTTTGTTTAAGTAACCTGTTTCATGAATAACGCCAGAATAAATAAATAAAATAACGAAGTAATAACAATATCGAAAAAAAAAAAATACAATCATTAATCGATTTTTCCTCTAAATTTTCCTTTTTTTTTTCTTTTTCTATTTCATTTGACACCTCTATCTTCGCGAGGGAAATTAAAAATAAAAAAACAAGAAAGAAAGGAACAAAAGCATACGAAGAGAGAAATAATTTATCATCGATGTTGATGGTTTTCGCTGGGCAATAGCGATATCGGGCGTCAACCATTTCATTCCAACCGCAAACTCGATTTTGCACGAATGCCATTTGAGTCGACGGTAATCCCATTATATGCCTCTGGTGCCTCTGGACCCACACTCCTATACCCCTATCCGTCCCTGTAGCCCCTTGAATTTCTTTTTTCGTTTCAACCTATCATAGGTATATAGAAGAAGTGTATATACGCACACCCAAACATACACAGCACACACACACATATACACATATTTACTCACTGCATTTATAATTTCATTTCTCGTTCGCGTTTTTTTCTTTAGATTTTTTCTTTCAGCTTTCCATCATCTCTTTCATTGCATCGTGGCTGGAGTAAATAAAACTCGACCAATGGAACTGTCACATACTTTTTTTTTTTTCGTTTACTGTTTTATGTACCGTGTCTCTTATATATTCGTTACACGTTTTGCTCTATCGTAATTTTCCTCAGGTTTTTTTTCCATGTTCACTTGGTGCGGGTTTTAAATAAAAATAAAGCAGAAAAAATGTGAGATAAAAGAGAGAAAACCGAAAGAGGAAGGAAAAACCTTTGGGCAATGAGTGAAAGTTGTTGTCTGCCACTGTATAATGATAAAGGATTATTTCCTTGAGTAGATAAAGAAATACATTTATTGAATGTCATATTCATTTTTTATTCTCCTTCTTCTTTTTATCTTTGCATCGTTATACTTGTCCCCATAATTATCTTTTAATTATTTGTTCTCATCATATTTCAATTATTTTTGAATCGCTATTTGCCGTAATTATTAATTTCTAAATGAACATTAATTTGCAGAGATAAATATCAGGCGAAATCGCTCAAGTGCAATAGCGGCAATGGTATGATGCACATATTTGGGCCCACACGCATTGTATAATTCAAGGAGAATAGTAGGGTGAAATTGCCAATGACGATTCTGCCTCGGTAATATGACTGGCACATATATGGACACATATGAATATATATGTTGTTATTAATATATGATGGTATATGTAAAAATGAATAGGTTGTCACGGGTTGAGTTGTACACATACGTATATCAGCAAATGCAATCCTGTTTGTTATACATATATTCGAACTTAACGGGGCATACTAGGAGTATATACATAGATGAGTGCGCCCGGACATGGCTGCTGTTGAAGCGACAGTATAGCAGTACGGGTATACCAGTATACATATAAATTATATAATAGTAGTACTGTGTACGCGCGTATGTGTATGTACGCGATGTTGTTGGGACAGTGTCATTGACGTAGAGTTGGACATGGGGTTGGATATTCTGTACGGGCGTAATATACGCACTGTGAGGTTGCAAGAGAAACGGCTGACTATCTGCTACATATAAATGTTGCATTATACACGTATATATATACATTCACTGGGCACTCACTATGGCAGATGCAGTAAACTCTGCACACAGTCACATGCGAATGCCTAAATATACCTATATGTACGTATTGGTGGCGTAACCGCCCCCTATACACGACACTGTGTGTCGCTATGTAATGAATAGGACATAAATCTCTGGAGCTTCCTGCATATATACATCTTTCATACTATTCCGCATAGAGACTTAACCGACAGGACCCGAATTCGCAGTGGTCCTCAATCACGATTTTTTTCGTGTTTATTACCCAATCAATTATTTACTCTTTTATCCCTCAATAATTTTATTTTATGTGATTTTAATATCCCATGAGAAAATGTCGAATATCAATGGAAAATGTATATTTGTATTATATGCAAAAAATTCTGATGACGATCATGATATTTTTATATATATTTGGTTTGTATTGGAATACCGATTAATACACTTTGATATTCGGGTCACTGACTCTTGTCCAGTTATACCATCACATATACCCGACAAACATAATATCACGATGCGGGTGAATGTACGAAGAAAGTGAGATAGACCAATCGATTCCAAGTCTCATGTATTCGCTATGTATTGTCACACAATATATTTATACGTACTCATTTATATTTACACATGCGTATGAAAGTATGTAATAATTTTAATTTCAACAAAATTCGTAAAAATTTTCGTACATTTTATTGTATTTATATAGGTATATGCCTAAAGTAGGCGAGGGGGGGGGGGGGGGGGGGTCAATTCAACCGAAAATTCTTTGGTTATTTTTTTTAATAGAATTTAAAAAAATAAACAACTTTTTTTTAGATAAAATAATGGTTTGACATTCCCTCTATCATTTGCGATAGGTAAATTAGTCAACAAATTATTGTAATTGAAAAAAAATATATATAATTCTATATGCGCGTCAAGTGGTTCAACTGACCCCAACGCAAGGACAATTGAACCACTAGTTGGGGTCATTCAAACCAAATGTATTGGAAACAATAACAAACACTTTTGATAAATAATTTATTATTTATTACATCTTAATATTATTATCACACATTTTTTATGAGTCTTATTATTATTATTCTACTATTATAAATTTAATTTGTATATTTAAAAAATTAAAAATTTGTCAAACATTTAGTACTTCAACTGTCATCAATTCGTTAGATTATAACCTCAACTTGATAAGAATGATTTTATGTGAACAAGTTAATAAACTACTCACTGTTGTTTTCAAATAATAATAATTATTTGATCTTTCTTTACTTACCACAATTAAGTAATAATTTCGACAATATTTAATAAATAAACTATTCACTAAAAATATCAGCAATAAATACTATATTCTGAAGATTTATGAATCTTTTTTGACTGAGATGTGCGCGCAAGTCTGTTGTTTTCGATCGCTCAATTGACTCTACGATTGATAGTTCAATTGACCCCGTATGTTTTTATTACGGTAATTAGTACATTCAAAATTATTAAAAAGTTATTTCACTGTAAATCACGTTAGAAATGATAGAATATATATATATATATATATACTGAGACATTACAATTGATTCTTCGTGATTATATTTAAAAATTGGAATATTATCAAACATTTTGTCGTGAGTTAAAAAAAAAGTTTGCATGCCCATAAACACAAAAATTTGAATTTTTCAAAATTGAACAATCATAATGATTTCAATTTTCGGGTAAATCAAGAGTTGACATATTAGTACATGATTCTGAGAGGACGTTTTATTTTTTCATTTTTATCATATTTTCAAGTCGACTAGTTCAATTGTCCTGTGATTCAATCGACCCCCCTCTCCCCTATATATAAATATATTCTCAAAATATACAAGCATTTCTAAACTGAAAGGAAAGAAAAAGGAAAGATAAATACTAGCAGTTTATACATTCATTTTGGTTTTCTTCATTTTTTTACTTTGTTCTTATGCCTTTTGCATATTTACATTTGTATTCATGAATGCGGTATTATATCGTCTCACACATCGTTGTCTACGAATAATATATATTTTCATGTTGAATCTATAAACATAGGTGTATATTATGAATATTGCAAGCACGTGCGCAAAAGTCAGTTTAACGTAAGAACATGCCCAATTTATATATACATGGGCGGAGAGAGAGAGGGGGGAGGGGGGGGGGGAGAAGGAGAATGAGATAAGATGAAAAGGGACGAAAAAAAAAAAAAAAAAAGTGTAAGATTAAGCCAATAGTTTTCCAACGTTGAAAGTTCGAGCAACAAGTGATGTTATTAGATATGGGCGGGCTAATAGCAAATTATAATGTATAAACTTTTATGTCTTTTATTATTGTCTTATATATACGAATACATACTAAAATAGGAGGTCTTAATAATTTTTACACGCTTGTTTACTTTGTTTACTTTTTATCGTGTTTAATTTCACAATTCTTCCAAAATCATATGCTCTCTTCTTTATCAAGACTACCCTCTCAATTTTCTTCCTTTTTCCGCAAACCCGCTCGTATTGCCATCGGGCAAAATACTTTTTTATACTATTCTTCTTTCACTCTTTCATATTTTTTCCATTATTTTTTCTTCCAATACATATATTGGAATCTTGAATGCTTTACATTTCTTAATAATATTCCACAATTCTCATTTTTTTATATTCATGTGACATATTTATTGTCATTTCACCCTCAATATACATATTCAACTTACAGTATAATATATTCATTGTTATTCATTTATCCTCTCGTATCTTGCTGCTTTTTTCCCCATAAAATCTGCATCATCAGTTATATACACCTTCTCCCTCACTCTATGTCATGGTTGTATTTTTATTTGTATTTTGCGGTGATCTTGCAATGGAAAGCGGACATCCGCACCCGTGAAAAATGGCCGCCATGTCGGTTCCGGGCTGGTGCTATATACTATGTTAAATTCCCACCCCCTTTTACACACTCTACTCCTCTATCTATCTCTTCATCCTTTTTTCGTTTTCCTTTGCGAACTTATCACCAAGGCGCTCGCTTTGTCATAAATATATACTACAATTTTTTTATATTAATCGAGTTTTTGCTGTCTTCCTATCACAAAATTTTCTAGACATTAATAATATCGTTATATATTATTATATTATTATTACATAATATATAATTATATTTATTATTAATTTTTAGCCTATATGAATCGATTATTAAATAAGAAAATATTTTACTAAATATTGTCGTCTGACTAATGCATTATTTTAACTACTTTACAAGGTGTAAGTGCGCATGGGTCTTTTAATGTTTCAGGAAATTTTTTCATAATGTATTGATGAAAAAGTAAGACGAAAATAACGACGAGAGATAAGAAAAAGATAGATACGGGTGTGAAGACTTTGTATACAAATGGATCCAACATCCCTATTACTTTTACTTACTGGTAAGTATTTTATTGAATATATTCATATACAAATGATGAGATGGGGACAGAGAGAACGAAAATAAACGAGAGAGACAAATGAATTTACGTCAGCATGAATATAGGTATATATATTTAGGTTGAGTAGCGAAAGTCCCTGGACATAGCCGAGCTCACGAATGACAAGTAATCGATCACTGGCTCGCGACAAAGAGCTTCCAGTGGTTCTTCAAAATTACCAATATAAATTTCAATAATATACTGTTATTTCACAGTTATTCTTCCTGGCACAATAATTAATTCGAATCAATTTAATTGCATAGTAACAGTAAAAAAATAGCGACAAAAGTTTTGATTTCATTTGAAATCATTTATTATCATGATTATTACTATTAATTTATTATTATTATTACTATTATTTTTTTTTTCATGCTGCTATTGATAATATTGTTTGTTTATTTGGTTTGTTTCGTATTTTTTTTTTCATGTATTCTGTTTATTATCAATTTCTTTAGTCAATTATTTTTTTTATATATTTTTTTTCTCATAGCGAGGTGACAAAAATTGAGGATCCCTGTGCTAGGATATGGCGCGAGTATTGGTAATGCTTTTGTGAAAAATACAGAGAGAATGAAAAATAGAAAGAGAGGAAAAAGAGGAAAAAGAGGAAAAAGAGTGAACGTCCTACGCTCCCGTTCCTGTATCGATTTCTGTCCAATGGAGTATCGTATACTCTTCACTATATATATATATGTATCATTTCATTTTATCCAGTGATGCATCCCCTATCCGTCCAACCCTCCTTACACATACAGGTATACCTTCTAACTTACGACATTCATATCCTCCATGCAACTATATAATATAGTCATGCTTTTTTTTTCTCTTTTTTCTCCTCTTTTGTATTTATATGCACGTGTACTTCATGATATATATTTATCTTTACAGTATATTTCATAATTTAGTTGATATAAACTCGTATGTACACATATGTATTATCCATTGATAACTATATATTGATATTTTTTTTCAATTCTCCATGGTTTCATAATTAATCAGTTAATTTATTGAAAATAAAAAATAAATTGAGACATAAATGCACGAGAGTTTTTTTTTTAAATTAATTAATTTTCTTTTCAACATAGTTTTACTTAGTGTCAACGATGTGCATATATATGCATATACATAATATTTTTTTATTCCTAAAGGTAATTCATGGGACTTCACGACCATGTAGCAAATCTATCTTGTGTCTGTAGCACGACCAATCTATCATACAGATGCAGCACAGAGAAGCAGTGGAAGGGTTTTGTTTAGTTTGGTTTTTTCATTTTGAGTTCGCTTATTTGTTTACCCTTGTATACAGGGGTATTAATCAAGGACTTATAGTTTCCAATAGCCCGGCCGACCGTACCCATGATACCTCGATAATAGATAAATATTTTTCAAAAAAATTTTTTTTTTCATTTGATGGGCTCATGGAGAAGATGAATCCTACCGTTTTAGAGATTGATTTCACGGTAACACCGGACATGTGCGATTACTAAAAATCAGTTTATCCCCCATGTCTCGAGAACAAATGAATATTTTTTTGTTTGTTTTGATTGATTTTTATTTTTTTCTCTTACTATCAGTTATACTGGAAATCGACATGGTTTTCACAAATTTGAATAAAACACGTCATGTTTAATCTAAAACTCATTCTTGCCGTTAAGACCGAAAGTCGACGATTTTTATCAAACTACTTCAACAAGCGAACTCGGGACCGTATAGTACGGCTTCTTTATGCTGTGATTCAAAACTTCACGTGTATACTTATCCATATTCGGGTGGGGGTTCTGATATATATTGGCATGAATGGAATGCTGATTCCTTAGTAGAAAGAGAATATTCATAAGTTGAAAACGAGTATCAGGGATGATATAGTATGAGAATGTAAAGATGGATGGTATGCAATATAGACATGGGTATATATAATCGAGAATTTGAGTGAAAAGTAACGCGAGCCACAGAGGTTTCATATCATCTTTACTTTTTCATCTCCTTTCTATTTTTTTTAATCCTTTTATTTTCATCGAAAACTTTTACCCGTTGATACTCTCAACATATATATCTTCATCTAACATTTTTTTGTTCTTTCAGTAAATATATAATGGAGTAATATTCGATTATTTATCTTCACACTAGCATTATGCATGTGTTTTTATAAAAAGTTCACTATTTATACTAGCAAGTTCATGGACTTCATAGCAGAATAAACTGTAAAAAGTTTTTTGCTTAAATAAAGAAAAAAAAAAAAAGTTCATGGACACACATACAGTATTTTATTTTCTGTTACTATAATACCAATTTTACCAATTTTAAAATACATCAATTCGCTTGTACTGCACCCAATTTATCTGAATAAATAATATTGAATGGAAAAAAAAAAAAAAAATTGCGATAAAAAATAATGTGCAAGGGTCGATATAACTTTTTTTCTTCAAATTTCTTGCACATTTTTCCTTATTATTTTTGCATTGCATGCTACTTTTCTCTCATTTTAGCCATTGAATTTTTCTCTGCCAACCTATTTGTTTGACTGCTATTTTTTTCTTACTCTTTTCTATCAATCGGGTTTATTCCATCTCGTTATTTTCCCTCGGAATTTTTTTGCTGTTTTCCGGGAGTTTTCCAAAGTATCCTTTTGGAATTCTGTCATTATATTTTTCTTTATTCCGTATTCTATATATATATATTATCTTTACGCTTTTCCCCCATCGCTCACCTGAATGTTAAGCCAATTTTCTTTATTTATTTATTTTCTCTTTAGTCTTTCCCAGATAGGTATACAAACGTGACTGAACGTTCACTCATGGTCAATTTTTTATTGGCCACATTTTTCTTTCGTAGTCTATCTTTCTAGTACATAACTACAATACAGATTATTCACTTTTCTTATCAAGTATACACACGCTTCATTTATTCCTCTTTCTTTTTTCCAAAGAAAAATAAATAATTTACAAACAATTACGTTTGCTATAATAGAATTTATACTAAATTTTATGGTATATTGGGTGAGGCTGAAGGAAGTGCTGTAGTTTATCTGTGAGCATCAGGGAGGCAACCCACTAACAGGCACTGCCTATTTACTCTGTGCCAAAGCGCGGATTTAGTACAGTACAGGGGGAGAAGGCCCGACGAACGGCGTGCCGATATAATCGGCTTATACGTCGAGCGTTGTGGCGACCTTTTCCCCCCTACACATACCTACACAAACGTATATATATATATACATATAGACACTTGAACATTGACGTGACGTGATCGTGAAATATCTCTTAATATCTATGAGCGTATTTAAGACAAATATCTAGACTTTCCCACCGCGCAATCATTTGATGAAAAAAAATTCCGGATGTAAAGAAGTATATATATATATACATTTATAAGAATGATTTATATCATTATGACGTGAAGTAAAAAAAAATAAAATAGACGAGGCCAATAAAAAACTTATTAAGGGTCTCGATTGAGAGACAAACTCACGTTAGCGCAAATATTTGACCGGTCTTTAGACTCGCGAAACGTTATGAGCTTCTTGTCGTTTTCTCCATTTTTTTTTTTTTTTTTTTTTTTCTCTTCACTATATAGTGCATCAACTTCTTCACTCTTTTTCGTTCACTCCTCATCTCTTTTCATTTTCTTTCATTCGTTTCTTTACGACTTTATGCCACTCGAGTTTCTATCTCTTTTTTTTTTCTATTGCATATATATCTCAACCCTTATACTCACACAGACAGACAACTACACCTTTTGACTTTTTTCATACACATTTTTCACAGACGACATGTACTGTTTTCATTCTACATACTTTATATTTATGTTGTTTTTTTCTTAATTTATTCTTCGCATTTTTTGTCAGAAAAATTTGTACCCACATTTTTATTCATCCATACAGATAATAAATGAAGAATAATAAGTTATACTCATACTGTATTTTATTGGTATTAGTTATTAGCAATAATATCAAATTTCATATTTCTACTTTTCATTGCGTAGTGATAAAAAAGTATTCATTCGAAATTTGTCTTTTTCTAAAATTGTCATTTTTTTATATTTTTGTCGATTCTAAATTTTGTGTCAATAATTTCTTAGAAAAAAAAAAAAAAAAAAAAAAATTAGTAGAGGGTTTTTAGGACTGGCTGAGCCGAATTACACACCGTTTTATAGGTATATACCAGGTACAGTGGAATTGAGAAATTGATATATTTCATTAGGCTCAGATATTTGTTCCGTATAAAAATCAAAATTATATGAGGGAATGAATGTTTGACTATTCTTCATAAAAATTCATGACTGATAGTATTGTCATTTTGCATGGTTATAAGTGATACTTAGACAAACCGAAATTGTTTTGAATCATTAAGATTCGACATGTGGCTCAATCACAAATGCTAATTGAATAATGCACAAAATCAGCGCGCGATCGTCATTTTTTTTCTTTTCATGATATTGTTTGATTAATAAAATTATGAATAGAAAAATTTTGTTTACATTATTATCTCATTGATGCATGATAAAAAGTATAGGGTAAGTTCACTTAGCAACATTTTTTTTGTTTATTTTTTATTCCCAACATTGATACAGTGTAATATGACAAATGAAAAAAAATGTATGGGCGGGTATAAAAATACGAAGATCACAGCAAAAAAGGAAAATGAAGGGCGAAAAAGAAAGGGCTATATATATAGTATTGACAAAGCGTTCGAAAGTAGAAAAAATATATAGGAGGCATTGTTTTTGCGATAGCTTTGTGTAGTATGCTGATGTAAAATTTCTCGTTCCATTTCCCATTCATTCTTTCTGTTTTTACAGTGTAAATACTTTTAATAATATATATCAAATAGCGAGTGTAACTAATTAATATGAGTAATGATAGTGAGTAATGATATGATGTTAGTAGGTAACCGTATCATCGGGCTAGTGTCGGGAACTGTTGTAATATGAATACGAATTAATCACTAATTAATATTTGTAACATATAATTTTACGTATAATATGCATTAAAAAAGAACAAACAACGCTTGGACTCCTTATTATATTCAGGTTAAATTTGTATTTACTACTTCTTTATCCATTTTATTCTCATTTTTATTATACGTCAATATCTTATGCACGTGCCCAACCCGTAAAAATTAAGTCCTATTCACTCCCGTATTTTATGCACATATAAATATAAACTACGGCGTAGCGAGGCATACGATGAAGATTCAGATGAGAAGGAGAGGAATGAGAGATAGGCAGCGACGAAGAAATTAAATTGACAAAATAAAAGTATGTCTGGTATATAAATTGTATGAAAAGACCTTTCTCGGCACTCTATTTTTTTCCCAACCGGCTTTTCTCCGAATATACACCTCCTCCTCGGCTTTCCCTTATTACTTCTATAGAAATGTTGAAAGAATAAAAAAAAAAATGCAAACGTCGCAGGTTTCGCGTTTTTCCCCTTTTCTTTTTCGTTTTATTTATTCTGTCCTATTCATGAAAAGTTACATAAACGCTATTTCTATATTTAATTGAGGTACGATTCAATTGGAAATTAAATTCAAATATTTTTTGTTCAATTTGCATATTGGTATAGAGTCAAGTTATGCCTTGAGTCTTAGACCAGCGTGGGCTAAAATTCAACGATTGAATGTAAAAAAAAAAAATTAGTTCTTACATGATGGAATACACGTGTCAAATCGAATTTCAGTTTTCACTTGGTGAATATTATACATGGATGAATTATTAAGTAATTCATTAGATAAATTATTGGTAGGATGGGATTTGCTCTTTGCCACTCATCGATTGTATCTTGCATATATACGTCGTACTATACAGTCTCGATATGGATATTTTTGGTTTAGGTCAATTATTATATATTTATAAAAAAGTCTTAATAATCACATAAATTATTTATATTTATATAGTAGCAAAAAAAAAAATTACATGTACAGAAATTAACAAATATACCATGGAATTTTCTGACAGTTATGAAGAAATTATCATGATTATTGTATAATTAATTTGGCATTGATGTGCATTTTTTATTCATATTTACTCGGAATTATTGCTTTTAGCTTGTAGCTGCGTTGCTGTTCTCGGTCAACAGGGTCCAATATTTGTGCTTGAACCACCAAGTACTTTGGTATTTTCCAACACGACAGGCTCACAATTGAGCTGTTCAGCACATGGCAGTCCAACGCCTTATGTCACATGGATTACCAGTCCAGATCAACGAAGTGTCACTGCTGTCCCGGGTCTCAGGTAAATATATATATTCACATGTATATGTTATATGGATATAAATTTATTTATAAACAAAAAAATAATAATTACTTGATTACATTGATTTTTTTGTTTATTTATTCAGAATAAAAAATGTCAATTGCATTTGACAACGTTTTTATAAGATAGGTATGTAGATGAAAATTATTTCCGCAAGTTAATCAAATTCTCTTCAAATATATACGTCAGCGCCCCCCCCCCCCCCATTTCCCGCTCCTCTCAGGATATTCATATAAATGCAATTATAATCACATATTCGAGAATTACTATATTCTCATTTTTTTCTTCATAATTTTCGACATCGAGACATCACGTTTAAATCATCTGAATTATATAACAAATTATATAAAATTATATAAAATCAATGTATGATTCTTTATTTGCAGACAATTATTGGGCAATGGTACTCTCTACTTTCCACCATTTCTTGCTCAAGATTTTCGAGCGGAAGTTCATAATGCCCGATACAGGTGTCGTGCCACTAATTCTGTAGGCGCTGTTTTGTCTAGAGAAGTTACATTACGCGCTGGTACGCTGCTATTTTTCATTTTACTTTTGTAATATAAATGTTATCGATCGGCATGTGTATCTAAATAATAATCATCATATGCATGAAAATATCAATCCATTTTTTTATATTTTATTTTAATAAAATAAGTTGAATTGTACAAATATATACATACATATTTTTTTAATTTTACGCCAAATATCAGTTTAAAAAAGCATAGTTCATTGAAATAAAAGGAACGCTTACGTAAGATATTATTTTTATTTCTATCTATCTCTTTGTTTTCTATTTAATTTATTTCCTCGAGCAAAGAATTATAAAATAACTATAGTTGACATATCTTTGTATATTGCATATCACTTTGTAAAATCAAAATATTTAAATGAAAAAGCATAAGCAAGTGATGGTAGGAGTATTTTATAAAATACTCGGACGGTCAATCACTGAGTCTTTGAAATCGTCGGTCTTTCTACTCACCTCTTGAACATTTTATCTTAAACTTGAAATCTGGCAATCCAAGTATTTTCATGAATGAAAAATAAAACGTACAAAAGATTTCAAACCTAATGTAAATGGTGAGGGGGAAAAAGTACAGACTTATCGATAATGACATCGCGAAACTGGACAACAGACATGGTTGATAGGCTTCATACATATTTTATCTTTATTATTAAACTTACACTCTTTAAGGCATATGATGAATGACTGAAGTACTTCTCGTTATTATTATTTTTTTTTTTTTCATGCATATCAACATGTTAAATCTCTACGTTTTTATGTTTCTGATATCACTTAATCGATCTACACGCTACGTCTATTATATCAATATAGTTATTTGTCTAATAGTTGAACGATTTTTTTCTTCATTTATCTATTTTCATTTTTGAGTTGACGTAGAATGTGTACGATGATATGAATAAAATTGAATTTTCACATCAAATCGTCATAAAAAAAATAAATAAATTCACGAATGCAACTATCTGTGAAATGTATATTGGCTTCATTTATATATATGTAAATATTTCGTCTGAGTCGTCTCGTTCCTTCGTAGATTTTATTTGGCTTATTCACATACCATATACTCGTATACTTCACAATTTATATGTATAAAAATACATAGATGATTCCACTACCATCGAAATTTTTCCTTCATCATCATATTTTCCTCAATAGCAATATTATTTTTCAATCTGCATTTCTTCAACTATTTGAATTTTCTACAAATAATGCATGGACAATAAAAGATTTATCGTAGTTATACATGATTGTACGAAATGGCAATTTATATGAATTTTTGTACCTACTAGCCATCCACTATCCGCATTTTACCATTGTATTATCATATTATTATGTATGATGATCTTTATCGAGACTCGTTGGTTTGCAATCAGTCACGAACCTTTCACTTTGCGACAGTGATAAATTTTCACAAAGCATTTTGGACTTTATATATATGTAGTAAAAGTAGAAAAAATGAAAAATATATATATATATATTTCCTTTATGGTACATAATATATTGATATTCCTTTGAATGTCTTTCGACTTTGATATGTCATATTCACTACCATAATATGAATTGTTCAGTAATATGAAAAAATATAATTCTCATATCACAATGAGTATTCTCATTTTTATAAAGTGGCAAATATTTATACAATTTTCGGGAATAATCAATAATAATTTATAATGATTTGAAGGATAATATTCAACCAATATTTTTTGTTATTTTTTTTTCTTTTTCAGTTCTTGCAGTGCCAGGATATGATGTGAGAGTCAATAGAGTACCGGTTGTAGAGGGTTGTAATGCAGTATTATCTTGTACAGCAAGAGAAGATGTCAAAGAACATCTAACAGTTACATCATGGTATCGTGATGATGCTATTTTGCTTCCTGGAAGCATTGATACAGGTATTAATATTTCAAAAATTCCATCATATCTTCGACTACCCTAATTTGTGTATGAATTTTTTTATTCATCAGTTTCATAATAAAAATTTTCTGCGTAATTATAACAACTCGCCATACTTTCTCTTTTTTTTTTGTTCCTTAATCTGTATAACCTATGTTTGTATTGACCTATGTCAAATTACTACTATCACTATCCTCCATGTATTTTATTGTTTATATATTCTTCCATTTCTTCCTATTTTTTCTTATCAATACAACACCATTATTTTTCATTTCAACAAGCTAAATTCTCCATTGCTCTTTTTTTTTGTTTTTTTTTTTAGTTCGCTTGTTATTATAACTTGACTTTGGCTATTAATGAAACACTTATAGTTTTTATATATTCGGCTGATATCTTGAGATGGGGTTAGGATTTTTCAAAACATTTTTTTTGTTCACTTCTGTACTTAGAGGTGATGATTTCTATTATTTTAGAGCTTGAGCTGACCTAGGATTTTCCCGGAAAATAATGAAAAGCGAATTGTAATTGTGCTATATGGCTTGTTTCAGCTAAATTTTATGCTAACTTGAGATTAGTCATAAATAAAACTAAATTCTCAATTAATATATATACTTATTAGTATGTATTCATACGAGAAAAAGGCTATTCACAAAATAATAGTAAAATTCTCATAATAAATATTTTTATTTGAATAAAAATTGTGGAATGTATGAAAAAGAGAAAGCCACACCAATAAAATTAGCCGACAAATTGACGTCACATAGTTAGAGAAGTACTTGATTCTATACATAAACTTTCACTATTTTTAGAGAAAGTTTTGGCTTTAATGGCGTTATTTCAAGGTAGTATTGTAGTGAAAGTCTATGAATTTAGAGGGGTTGAAAGAGGGGTGAGGGGGTCACAAACTTCCCAAGTGCGTTCCAACACAGAAGCGAGCACTCGCATATGTAGTATACTCTTCATGTTTCTTACTATATCTGTACCTTGGAACTAGACTAACGTAAGTCACACTAGGCTAACTTTTCAGGAGAGCACAATTTAGGTATGTCTGGGTCAATCATAGGTTAGGACTTACCGTTCTTACAACCCCTAGAAAATACAAAAGGCGATTTTTCAACGGACTTAAGTTGTTATGGCTTAATGTAAAATTAAATTCTACGTACAATGATGTAATGACCTGAAAATCGTAATATTTGGACTTACGTTCATCTGGTTTCGAGGTACAGATATTTCCCTTCGTTCATCTTTGATTTGAATCAGGCTGTACACCATATCGTGCATTCACGCCCCTTACATATTTATGCTTTATAGCGCCCATATCTATCTATCTATCCATCTATCTATCTATCTATCTATTTATCTATATATTTTGTGTGCAAAACATCCTTTTGTTATTTTCTGTCGGTATGTATTATATATATACAGTATCTCATTCATATATATGGGATGGGTAGTGAGATTCCATTACATAAATCCACTTAATTGTATAATAACTAAATCCACTAATTCATTATACATGTATTTATACTCATTGGATGAAAAAATTATATTTATAATTTAATTATGGGAAAAATTGTTGGTATAACGAGTAATATGATGCATATAAACAGTTATATGCAATAATTTTATAGGCCATTCATCTTCATATTTATATTTCATTCATGAAAATGATATTAACCAAAGATATTACATCCTCAAAATAGGAACGTACAATTATATCCTCATATAAATACCATTTTTTCGTTTTAGGTGGTAGATTTGTTGTTACGTCACAAGGTGATTTACATATACGAAATACACGTAATGATGATGGAAGAGCACTCTACTGGTGTTTGACATTACACAGTTTAACGGGGGAACGTCGAAAAAGTGAACATGTAACATTAACAGTTACTGAACCGAGTGGTTCAATGCCACCAAGATTGATGCAACGATCGCAAATAGCAATATCAGCTGAACGTGGTGCTGATGTTCATTTAACGTGTTCGGCACAAGGTAGTCCACCGCCACAATTCACATGGTATCGTGATATTAATGGCCATTCAATACCAATTGAATCATTCGGTAGAATACAATTGTGGGGTGATTTGATGCAAATACGTCGTGTTGATGCACAAGACGTTGGTCGATATATATGTCGTGCTACTAATCAATTTGGTGAGCAAAGAGCCGAAACACATTTATCAGTGACATCAAAATTGAATGCAAGAATACAGCCACAGTTTCAAATTGTCAATTCGGGTGACTCTGCTACGATGAATTGTACAGTGGAGGGTTATCCAGTAGAGAGTGTTGAGTGGCTTCACGATGGAGTACCAATACTGGCTGCCCAAGACACGAGGATTCGATTGTTATCACCATTAATACTCGTAATTGGTTCTATTGGTCGTCGTGATAAAGGAATGTATCAATGTTTAGTAAGAAGTGACAAAGAAAATGCTCAAGCACCTGCGGAATTGAAGCTCGGTGGTAAATATATTTTATATCAATAAAATTCGAAGCTATTATCATTATAATAATTGATATATATATATATATACTTATGTATCCGCAAATGTAATAAATATCTGCTTCAGATACCATTCCGGAGTTGCAATATACATTTATTGAACAAGCTCTTAGGCCAGGGCCGCCTGTATCATTACGATGTTCAGCGAGTGGTTCACCACCGCCGTCATTTATTTGGTTATTGGACAGTGAGCCCTTGAGAGAAATTGCGCAGGGACACAGGCAAGTAACAATTTGATAAGTTGTATTTCACGCGTTTGAAAATTGTCGATTAATTTTACTTTGGTCCTTTGAAGATATGCTATAGGTCAATACGTCGATCAATCTGGTGATGTAATAAGTCATTTAAATATAACATCAGCTAGCGCAGGGGATGGTGGACTTTATACGTGTGTGGCGAAAAATACATTGGCTGCTGTTGAACATAAATCACGATTAAACATCTATGGTATGTATATATACATATATACATATTCATACCTATAAATACATATATGTATTAGTTTTATATACAGTAATAATGTATTCTAAACTGTATCATTAGGACCACCTTATATTCGTTCGATTGGTCCAATACGTGCTATTGCTGGTGTTGACATTATAATCGCTTGTCCCTATTCGGGCTATCCAATAACTTCAGTAAAATGGTCACGCGGAGGAGTTGAATTACCGTTAGATATGCGTCATCGTGTTGACAATGAAGGATACTTATCGATAGCAGCAGTTGATCCTGACGATGCTGGGACGTATACGTGCACTGTTCGTGCTAGTACTGGCGAAACTGCGAGCAGAGATATAACTTTAACCGTTAGCAGTAAGTATATGTTCTCCTTTTCCTTTTCTTTTCCATGCAAATTTATATATAAATTGAATAGAAAAATAATACAGTAAATTGAACTGTTGTATTTCAAGGCCCACCGATTATGAGTCCTTTTGGATTTCCACCAAATTTACAGGAAGGCAGCCGAGCTCAAGTAACATGTGGCGTAACTTCTGGAGATTTACCAATTTATTTTTCTTGGTTGAAGGATGATGAACCTTTACCATCATCTCTTCGAGTAGGTTTCATACCCCATCCTTCTTCAAACACACACAAAAATGAATAAATACATTTCATTTTTACATGTAATTGGGATTATTTCAAAATAGTTCATGTTGTGATCAATAACTATTTCAGATTGAGGAACGGGGTGCAGAATTTTTCAGTTTATTAGTATTTAAAGAACTAACATCACGCCACAGCGGGAAATATACCTGTATTGCGGCAAATAGTGCAGCAAAAGTTAATCATACAACAGAACTATTGGTGAAAGTACCACCACAATGGACTTATGAACCACAGGATGTTGCCAGTTTACTTGGCAATCAATTGAACATTCATTGCGAAGCAAAAGGATTTCCACCGCCACGTATCACATGGTTACGCAGTCGTGGACGTAATTCGAATGATTATCAACAGTTGGACAATGGTCTGGACAATAGAGTCATGATATTACCTAATGGTTCACTGTGGACGGCATCGGCTGGTCCACAAGATGAAGGCCACTATCTTTGTCGTGCAAATAATGGCATTGGATCTGGTTTGAGCAAAGTTATCTACGTTTCCGTCAATGGTATGTAAAAAATATACAATAAAATAATGAATAATAAATAATAAATAATAAAATAATGAACAATAAATAATGAATAATAAAATAAATGAATAGAAAATTTCGAAAATATAAGTAAGTGAACTTACCCTATACTTTTCATCACGTATCAATGAAATAATAGCGTAAACAATATTTAACTATTCATAATTTAACTACTTAATCAAACAATATTATGAAAAGAAAAAAAAATGACGATCGTGTGCTAATTCTGATGATATTTAATTGGCATTTGTAACTGAGCCACAATTAGATTTGAATGATTCAAAGCAATTTTGGTTTGTCTTAACGTTAAAATTACAGGAATATCGGTCAGAAATTTTTGTTATTTAAATAAATGAGAAATAGTCAAAGAATTATTTCTCAATATAATTTTAATTTTCTTACGAAACAAATGTCTCGGCCTAATGAAACATATCAATGTCTCAAGCCTACTATGCTTTTTTTGTAATGGTTTTTATACGAGTAAAATTTAAGGATGTTTGGTAGAACCGCTTCCGAATGGCAGAGGCATATGTTAAGAACGGAAAGTTAAATTTCGAACGAATACAATACTTTTCTATCACTGCGTGATGAAAATAATAATAATAATAATAATAATAATTTTATCTTGTTCATTAAGAGCCAGCTCGATTTGAATCACAAAGTAGAAATGTAACAATAAGACGTGGTGAATCTGTCACTATTGAGTGCGATGTTATCGGTGATAATCCTATTGAAGTGCAGTGGTTACATAATAATAATAGATTAGACATCAATGGCCATAGGCTGAGTATTAGTCAAGTAAAAACTGATGCTGGACTGAAATCGCAGTTGTCGATTGGCAGGAGCGATAGACAAGACTCAGGAATTTATCGATGCACAGCAAATAATGCTTTTGGTAGGAGTGAACATCTCATTTACTTGGCTGTACAAGGTAAAGGAAATTAGTTAGTTATTAACTTTTTTTTATTTTCTTATTTGAAAAAGAATATATCATTGATTAATTCATCCTAGAGTGTCCTGATCCTCCAACGGGATTGGAAGTAATTGAAATAGGTTCAAGATCAATAAGGTTATCATGGAAAAGATCGTTTGATGGCAATAGCCCAATAAGAAATTATATTATTCAATATCGTGCTCTTGGTATTGGCTTTGTTGAGAATTGGGAGCCATTAAAAACACATAACATAACATTTACCCCAGGTAATTCGAATATTGATGTGTCAACAATTTCAACACAAAATGGTTTATCAAGATATGAATCTTTTAATGATGATCAAGAGATCGCTCTTGTTGGCGGGTTACACCCAGCTGTTACCTATACATTTCGTATATTTGCAATAAACGCTATAGATGCTAGTGAACCAACAGATGCTGTTGTGGCGAAAACGCAAGAAGAAGCACCAACTGAACCACCACAAAATGTCAAAGTACAATCTATAGGGCCGGGTGAATTAATAGTAACGTGGCAAGCGCCACCGAAAGAATCTTGTAACGGTGATCTTCTTGGTTATATAGTCACTTGGTCAGAACATTCATCTGCTACTTCTGGAGTGAATCAGAGTAAAAGTTTAACGGTAAATGGTTGGGCTACGACAAAAGTTCAATTGACTGGTTTGAGAAAATTCACTAAATACGATATTACAATCAGAGCATTTAATAGTATCGCTGGTGGACCAATCAGTCCAACGATTGTTGGTACAACTCAAGAAGGAGGTATAGATAGAAAAAATTATAAATAATTATAAGGAAAAATACAAGTATTCTTCAAATAAATAAATACATATTGATATATATGAATTCTTTTCAGTGCCGGAAGCATCACCAACACAAGTAACATGCTCTCCATTATCATCACAAAGTGTCAAAGTATCATGGAATTCTCCACCGATTCATCAACATGGTGGTATTATTCAGGGATATAAAGTTTATTACAGACCAGTGCCAACTGACAATATGGAAATATCGACGGTTGGCGAAGTGAAACGTACATCGAGTGAGGAAACTTATCTTCATACGCTGTATAAATATACGAATTATTCTATCAGGGTATTAGCATTTACAGGAGCAGGAGATGGAGTTTTGAGCGTTGCTATTTACTGCACAACTGAAGAAGACGGTAAATTATGACTAATTTCATCCTTAATAATTGTAAATTTTTTTTTACATTGAATTTTACTAATTGAAGATTTATTCATTGGTTGTTTGTCATCATTATTATTAATATTATTTTTTTTTTTGAATCAAAAGTTCCTGGTCCTCCAGCCGGCATTAAAGCACTTGCTCTAACTGCCGAAAGTATTTTAGTTTCTTGGCTACCGCCTTTACAACCTAATGGTCAAGTATCACAATATACAGTTTATAGTAGAGAAACTGGGGCTAGTAGGCACAATACTCATACATTGCGTGATCCATCATCTTCACCAACTGATACATTAACAATGGAACTTCGAGGATTAACTGAAAGGTAATATATATATATAGTTTTTGTAATCACCAGTATCTATAAAATAAGATACCTTGAAAAAATATATATTCATTAACATTATTATTTATTCATTAATTATTATATTTTTATTATAGTCAATTGTATGAATTTTGGGTATCTGCCACAACGGGCTTGGGTGAAGGTGAATCAACAACAATAGTGACTCAAACAACAAATACACGAGCCCCAGCACGAGTCGCATCATTTTCTCAATCATTACGACGGCCAATAAAATCGTCAATAACATTATCGTGTTTAGTTGTTGGTAATCCAACTCCGCGTCCATTATGGACGTATAAAAATACTCAAATATCCAGTAGTCGTTTATACGAAATAACATCAGATGGTTATTTAAATATTCATGGAATAGAACAATCAGTTGCTGGCAATTATACATGTTCAACAAGCAATCTTTTTGGCGATGATTCAATAACTTATATGTTAATTATTATTCTGCCGCCAAAACAACCTCAACTGGAATTACAATACACGACAACTCATAGTATTAAAATGCGATGGAGCCATCCAGAAAACGGCGGTGCGACGATTCAAGGCTATGTCCTCAGTTATAAAAGAGATCAAGGTGGTTGGGAAGAAATAATGCTATCACCGGAACAAACTGAATTTACATTAAGCGGATTAAAGTGTGGGTCATCATACTTATCACATCTAACAGCACATAATCGTGTGGGTACTGGTAATCCCAGTGGATTAGTAAGTGCAAAAACGAAAGGTATGGCACCACTAATTCCAAAAGAAAATGAAATCATAATCACAAATTCGACATCAGTACGATTAAATTTATTATCGTGGCCCAACGGCGGCTGTCCCATTCATTATTATACAATTGAATATCGTAGACGAATAAATACGGATCTATGGATATTGGTAGCCAGTAAAGCAACAGAAAATTTTGTTATAAGAGATTTAAAACCTGCTGCATGGTACAATTTACGATTAACTGCTCATAATGACGCGGGTGCAACACAAATTGAAATGGAATTTGCAACAACGACATTAAGTGGAATAAGTATTGGGCCTCCAAATGATTTAATTATGGATGATGAATTGAATAGGACACCACATAATAACAAACTTCTCTATATTGTGGTTCCAATAATATGTGCAATTATTCTAATTATCTCGGCAATCATATTTGGTTACGTAATATTGAAAAAAAATGGACGCTCGAATTATTTAGGTGATATACTGACGAGCCAACAATTGGGACAAACAGGATTGAATTTAGATCAACACGCAGAACATCAAACTCATCATCATATCTCAAGTTGTATGGCAACAGTGCAATTAAAATCCACTGCGGAAAGAGATAATCGTCGGAATCATCAAGTTTATACAAGTTCTCCGGTGAAGCAAGATAACAATAAAGTCAATGATCATGGCTCAGGTATTTTTATAATTCTTCAACGATGATATTATTCATGATATTTTAAAATATTAAGACAAAAAATATTATTTGATTATAGAGATGTATGAAATTAGTCCTTATGCAACGTTCAGTGTTCCGGGAAGGGAAAATCGTTCAGTAACAACTGCCACGTTAGATTACACAATGCAATTTAAGACATTTGGTCATTTGGAAAATGAAGATATAAATACGATTGATTATGAACAATCCACAGTAGATTTCGAAAGGTATTTTATCGGAAACAATGAATAATTTTTTTTTCTTTCCTTCTTCATATATATTCTCTATCATTCATCTTTTTTCTTACATTATTTTTATTTTTTTTATATTTAATTAATTCATTATCAATGGAGTAGATCAAAAACACCTAGATGGCATAAACAACGATACTTTCCTAGTATTGCTGAAACGGAAAATAAACTACGATCAAGTCGACCAGGTTCAGGAAGTGATACTTCAGGAAGTCCATGTGGAGAATGTGCTGGGCCAAGTTATCGTGTACCAGTTAAACCATGTAGAGGTATAAACGTAGTTAAAAATGAAGAGGAAAACTACATTGTGCAACAAGTGGGAAAAGTTAGTGAATCTAGTCGAGTATGAAGTTGGCAGGACATGCAAAGCGACTGCTATCATCACACGACTCTGATTTCACCAATTTCCCACGGATTTTGCATTAAAATTCTTGTGACAATCGTATAGAAATAGTTAATTTCCAATATGTTTTAAGTAGGTAAAGTTGATAATTTTACAGGAGTTGAAAAATGATGATTAGGTATGTGCGCTTTTCTTCATTCCTTTACGAATAAGAAAACGTAAAAATGATTGAGGAAGGAAAAAAAATTGAAACAGTGAAAAAAAAAAATTGTCTTCACTTGTGGTGAGGTAGTGAAGGGATGTGCACAAGCGGGATCATCATTTCTGAACTCTTATGAAATTGAAAATTTCGTCCACTGAAAACACATTTGAAAAGTTTCTATTTTTTTGGACATGTCATGAAAAGCAAATTTTTCATTTCATCTAAATTTATCATCATCATTGTGTGCTTATAGTTATATTTATTGTGAAAATATTTCATGAATTTCACAGATATGTTCTCACGGGGTATAGAATCAAGTACCGAATCTAATAATGAAGGTTCGCCGTCGCTAGGGCGACGACGTAGCCGACAACCGACCCGGTCTACTCGCAGGTAGCCAAGGTTTGTTTGTTTCACAATAACACATGGTCTTTCATAATCCAATTAATCATTCGATCATCAATGAATATTGTAGACAAATAATTTCATTTGAAAAGTTCGTAGTACAAAAATGATAATAGCATGTATTAAACATTTGTGGATATTAATTTAGATATTTATGTATGATAAATCTCAATAAGTCAATGTACAATTTTATTACTATGCTATCAGTTCAGTTGAGGATATGACGTTATTACCACCAAGTGGCTTTAGCGATAGTCGAGAATTGAGTCAAGCTGAATGCGACCGTGATCGTAATTGGCAATGCCTATCCATTGCTAAACGGCATGGTGGAAGTCTTGGAAGACTTCCTATAGAAGCAGTTGAGACAATGCTTGCAAGGTATTTTATCCAATAATCAAAAGAAATTACTAGTTGGATGTATTGATTTACATGTATTGAGTGCATATTTATTTGAATGATGTGGATATGTAAAAATATTGTAAACTGATTTTCATTCAGATATCAGCAGAGAAAAGAACAAGAGCAACCGGAATTTATAATACACGTATAATGCAGGACGAGGCATGAACAGACACGTATGCAGGATAATAAAACGGCCTATATATATGAAGGATACTGCCATAAATATCAACAAACAAACAAATGAGTTACTTGATATAAACACTATACATATGATGAAAATGTATATGTATATTCATGATTGATATATAATTAAAGGTTTTAACGATTCAGAATAAAACTAACGATTACATAATTCGAATCTAACAACAATAATAATGACTACAACAATACCAACAACAACAACCATAGAAATAGTAGTTTTTTTTTATGCTTCCATTTTTTATTTCTCATAGAGGTTTAAAAAATCTCCCAATGACTACTAGAATTTAGTAGTGCTGGATTGTTACTGACTAAAAACAGTCCTCTGCCTGCCCCTCCTCAGGAAGGGGGCCAGGCTGGAAACCGCTCTGGCATTACTTCAGCCTGACCCTGGGTGCGCGTTTAGGTGCTCATTGCGGTCGGCTGCTTCAGTATTTTCACCCTCACTACATCCTGCGCGAAGTTCATGATCGCCTCCCACTTTTGTACAGAGACGATCATGAAGGGGACTGTTCTCCGGGCTCCGGGGGGTTCCGGTGATTGCCATTGGGGTATGCCTGTTCACCACCCACCTGTCACAGTGGAAAAAGGTGTGGTAGGCGTCGTCTATGCTCGCTGAGCAATACCTGCATGCGGGGTCGTTCGCGAGTACCATGCGGTGTAGGTATGCGTTGAAGGAACCATGTCCCGTAAGTAACTGCGTGAGGTGAAAGATGGTCTCCGCATGTGCGCATTCTACCCACGCCTCGGGTGTCGGGATCAGCCTCGCCCTCCATCTCCCTGTGTCCGAGTTGCGCCATCGGTACGTCCACTCCTTAAGCGTCCTCATACGCTCGAGCGCCTGGAAGTGACCGTCGAAGGTGCCCGCGGCGCGCTGCTCGTGCAGTCGTTGACCCTGAGGATCTATCGGTATGGTCCTAATTATGACCAGTACTGCCCATATCTCCGTGCCGCACAGCATGATCGAGTGTACTACTCCCAGCAGCAGTCGCCGCCTAACGCATCGCGGCCCTGATGCGTCGGGAATGATCCTCGACAGGCTCACCACCCACCCTGCCAGTTTTTTCAGTCGTCCGGGTGAGATGCTCGGAGAAAGTTGACTTTTCGTTGAGCTGAAAGCCCAGGTATCGCACAGAGCGCTCCGCCACTATGTTCGTTCCCCCGATATTGACCAGGAACGGTCCCCTCAAACCAGCATTGCCTGGTCAGAACAACCATTCCTGTCTTGTCGGCTGCCAGTTCCAGTCCGTGGCGCCCCAGCCAGTCGTACAGTTTCTCCACGGAGTGGCTGATTTTGCGGTGCGCATTCTCGGGGCTGAGCGACAAAGATGATTCCCGCCACATCGTTGGTGTACCCGACCAGGTAGGTATCGCGCGCAAAGTCCATCCTCAGCGGATCGTCGTACCGGATGTTTCAGAGACCAGGGTCGAGTACGGCTCCTTGAGGGACGCCGACAGTCTACTCAGTGGTGAGTATGCCCTAGTATTCAAGCACGCGCTCTCGGAAGAAGTCGCTGAACAGGTTCTGGATATACTAGTCGACCCCTCAGGGCGGCGAGTATATCCTCCCAGCCAACTTGAAGGCATTGCGAATAAACAAAAAAGAGATTGAAACAGTGAAACAAAAAGATTTTTTCCTCACTTGTCGCGAGGTAGTGGAGGGATGTGCCCTTGCGAGGTCATCATTTCTGAACTCTTCTGAAATTGACAATTTCGTCCACTGAGAACACATTTGAGAAGTTTCTATTTTTTTGGACATGTCATGGAAAGCAAATTTTTCATTTCATCAAAATTTATTATCATAATTGATTGTTTATAGTTATATTTATTGTGAAAATATGAGAACAAGAGCAACAGAAATTTATAATACACGTATAATGCAAGACGAGGTATTAATAGACACGTATGCAGGATAATGAAACGGCCCATGTATATGAAGGATACTGTCATGAATGTCAACGAACAAATAAATAAGTCAATTTCTATGAACACGGCTATGTTTATGTTACATAGCTGCTACATTACCAAAAATCACATGCTACGTAACGTGAATATAGCCGAAATGTAACACCTACGTTCCAATTTCCTACTTATTTATGGAAGAACGTTACGTAGCAGTGCTACGTAACATGTACAGAACAGTGTTACTTCCATGTTACAAATGTTTATTCTTATTATCACGTTCCCTTTAAAAAATCAAACATCATTATTATTGTTATAGATACAATGAAACTTTTAATGATTGATTTATTGAAATTTTTATTGATAAAACAAAATGAGGATTCAGAATTTATACATAATAGAATGAGTTCGGGATTTATACATGATGGAAAAATATATGTACTGATATTAAACGGAGGAAAAATGATGAATGAAAAGCCTGTATTTCGAAATTGAAGATCAGGAAACTTGTATCTGAATATATAAAATGAATAAACAAAAGAAACACTTACTTACTTACTTACCTACTTACTTACTGAACGTTACAGGAAAAAGCATGACGCATCAGTCGCATTCAGTATCATCGTGAACACGGAGTGCGTCATACCAATTTATTGAAGTGAAAACTTCTCTAGGCCCGCTGAGCACTTCATTTCGTGAGTATTGTATGAGACTGAGCCGTCACACTCGGCTAAGTAACACTTGTTCGGGTTAAATCGGCTTGAGTCGACTGAGGGAGCGAGACAGACATAGTTAACGCCTCACTGCTATACTCACTCGGCGAGCGTTACATGAGAGAGCACGACGCATCAGTCGCATTCAGTTATTTCTTTATGAATATAGAACAAAGAAAAATACTTGCATTATTAACCTCGCCCTAATGAAGTTTTCACTCCTGTAGTGTGGTCTAAGCACACACTGTATTTTCTTCTATTTTTCTAACAAAAAAAAAGCCTCAAAAAACAGAAAGAAATTTCAATCCGTCGCCATTTCGTAAATAAAAAAAAAGGCCACGCTTAACGATAGAATGGGTGTTTGATTCATTGGAATCCTGAAAACATTTTTTTTCCCTGATAATTTCTCAAAGCTTATATCATTTGTCAATTTGTAAAATCTCTCAATAAAAATTTATATGAAATAAGTTGAATGTGTATTGAATGAAAAAACAACAATTGAATTCCTTTATTAATCAATTATCCCGGTGAAAAAAATCCATGAAAATAGGCTATTTTTTCGGCCGTCACAGTGGCGTTCCCCCTCGATGTTTGACGGCTTGTTGAACTTTAGAGAGTTTATTTTAGTATGCGAAAACGAATGAAGTGATATGATGTTTTATAAATATACTAGCGGACCCGACAGACGTTGTCCTGTACACATGTGATATAGGTGTCTCAAATTTGAAAGTTTATTGAAAGGACCATCAGATGAAAATTTTTACTAAAACGTTATTATACTATCAAACGTCATTACAATTGAATAAAAATATATATTTGGCTAGAACTTTATAACAGAAACAGAGTGAATGACACAAAGCCAGTTGTCTTTGACACAAAAACAAAACATTGCTGAATCTACTCTGGCGCCTACTTATCGCAGCGCTGTCTGATCTTGGGAAAAATTAGTATGAGAGATATCCCTAAATGTTATCAAAGTTACCAGAGGTTTCGTGAAAGAGTTCGTAAAAGTGACAATTAAAAATTTCAAAATCGAATAATTGAGAAAAAAAAGGATGTGATATTGGGAACTCCAACTACCGTTGAGGGAGCTACGAACATACTTATCCCGTTAGTTCGGTGTTGAGCCACCAAAAGGCGTTGAGTTATTTAGAGTTCCCATAACAATATCGGCAATGGACAAAACCATCAACGTCCAGCACTGCAGAATTATTTTTTACAGCTTTATCTTCAACCTGCGATATCTTCTGAAGTATTCATTGAAATCGAATGATGTAGAGGGCAATTTTGTACTAAATTAAATACTTTTGATGGAAAACGTATTCATTCGGATGAGAATCAACACCATATTCATAAAAACACCCTTCGAAATAATGCTTTATTTTGGTAAAAATTTGATCACAATAAAAGGGTAATGGTATATTAACCTTGAGAGATAGACATATGCTGTCGCGGACTTTTTTGTAGAACTATTAAAGAGGTATATTTTCGTCATACATTGTTTCGATGTACGTCTTACGGTTTTTGCAGCGCACGCGACAATAGCTAATAATTCCTGATTTTTTCACATTATTGAAGTTGTACTACATATCCTCAAAATTTCCTAGTGGAAAATATAGCCTATGTCACTCGGGGATGAAATAGCTTTCTGAGAGTGAAAAGATTTCTGAAATCGGTCCAGTAGTTTTTCAGCTATCTCAAAAAAATACAAATTTTTCTCTTTATATTGTTGTATAAATGAAATGAACATATTCCAGTGGACTAAATTGTGGATCTAAACCATCCTCGAGCTCACAGGAATACACCAAAAAAATTTTCATCAAAATCGGTCTAGCCGTTTAGGAGGAGTTTGATTACAAAGGTTCTTACAGACGATTTTTATATATCGTCACGTTCCTCCGGTCTCCAATAGCTGAAAATTATTTATAAATCCAATTTGTACTCAGCTTTGGTTGTCCCTCATAGTTCCGGAGGAGGT
Source organism: Dinocampus coccinellae (assembly GCA_963920625.1). Lineage (NCBI taxonomy): Eukaryota > Metazoa > Arthropoda > Insecta > Hymenoptera > Braconidae > Dinocampus > Dinocampus coccinellae. Next base: position 1,461,195 of record OY987191.1, read on the forward strand.
GTTGAAATCGGTCCCTCTGGGATGCCACCTGTTTTTATTAAATCAAACAAAAGTAGGAAAAAGAACAGGAAAATCCTATAATAATGTTTCAAAATTTATTTATAATAATTTCAATATTTAATCAAAAATAATCATTTATTTATTTATTATATCAGTTTCAATTATCTATCAATCATTTATTTAGTAATCATTCATTTATCAATTACTCATTAATTATTCTTTAATATATTAGTTTTCAATATATCCATTATATATGTCCGTTGCCCTAACTATTTGTATTGCCCGGGCGGGTAGTGTGGGCAAGGAAGGCAGTTAGCCTTCTCGCTACCAACTCGCTACACACTACTCTAGTGACGTCACCGGCTTCTCACTGCGTCACGGTACACTGCTGCGTGTAGCCATTAGCGATCGCTCGGTGCGTAGCGTGTCGCTATACCGTGTACAATGCTATTTTACCCTACAGCCAACCTCATCTTTATTATGTGTAAAATAATTTCGTACGATAATTACGGTCACTATTCTGCAGTGGACGAAGAAGAACACGATGATGCCTCTCTGCTGCTATTCTGATTCTCACGGTGCTGGATATAACTCACTAGCACAGTTACTTATTTTTATTTCAATAGTATTTTCTCATATAATCCAATAGTTCAATTCATTGATTCATATAATTTGAATTATACCCACTAGTTCTAATAATTAATTTCCACTCTTTTATATGGTAATTTCACTGTTTTTATATAGTATTTTCACTGCTTTTATTATTTCTTTATCGCGCGTCGCACTCAACAGTACATACGTCTTAACGCTTCGAATATCCGGGGGCTAATGCCGAACAATGGCCGGGCTAGCCACGTTGTATCCGCCGGCACCACGCGGCATACGACCACGCCTCCCGCGGTCTTCTTCATATATTGATTAATCAAAATTTCATATCGATAAATTTATCGATTCCATTGCAAACGGCAGTTGTCCCGGATGGCACTGCCTGTACCTCCGGAGACGTCTCAAAATGTATCGTCACAATATGAAGATTGTGACGCCTCCAGAGGTACATGCATTGCCATCTAGGGCAACTGCAAATAGGGTCGCGTATTGATAAATTTATCGATATTGATCGAATGATTAATGAGGAAGACCGTGGGAGGCGTGGCTATCAACCGCGTAGTGCCGGCTTGCACAACGTGGCTAGCGCAGACATTTTTCACCACTAGCCCACGGATCTTCGTCGAGTGCGGACGCACGTGCAAAGCAAATAACGATACAGCACAAAGTAAAGCAAAAGCAGTAAAGAGAGTGGTGAATTGCGTAGTTGGGAAAAACAAGTAGTGAGTGAGTGATGATTGATATTGAAATAATTAAAACTGTTGAAACTATTAATAATATTGAAAAGTCAAGTGAAATTGGTGTGAAGGGTTGAACAATTATTGAAAGCTATTGTAAAGCTACATTGAGGATTGTGTGTGAAGAACGGGTCAAGGTGGAAGCGGGAACATCGCCGATCATCATCGTAGATCTTTTCACTCATCTCCATTGGACAGCTTGTGAACTTGATCGTAATAATCACCACCTAATTGTTATAGAAGTTCTAGTTATTATTTTTCTGCTATCCTGGTTGGCTTGTGGGAAATTATATCAAGTTCACATTTTATACGTGGCATACACGAGGCAGTACATAAAATGGCCGCGACAAAGCGTATATGAGAGAATTGGTAATACTAAAGCTAACTGCCTTCCTTACTCACAGTGTCGATGAGCAGAGTAGAGATCTACTCTTGCCTATTACTATAGCAGCCGATAAACCGGGAGCGCTGTTCCACTCGGGTAATTTGAAAATAATTAGACTAGGGAATTTTGGATATTCTAGAAATAATGAATAATGTAATAAAGATTAATAAATAAATAAATACATAATAAATACATAAATGAATAAAGAACTATTTACTGAAACAAATGAAATGAATGTTGGAATATTAATAAAAGGTTTTCCTGCTATTTTTCTGCAATTTTAATTTAATATAAGAAAAAGCAGGTGGGATCCCAGGGATAAAGATGAATAAAGCTCGCACATGGTGGCCGAAATCAGAAGCGGTGTGTGGGGAGCGACGTGACATCACATTGCACTTCATTGGCTAAATTTGAATATATTGCCGCGCGCAATTTCGATTCGATTTCATCGAATTGTTGAAAAAGGCGGACCTCGTTATTAAAACGTGTATTGTACGTTAGCGCATGGTGGCATATATCTAAAATAAAGATATTGATATCAATAATATAGTCCTTCGCATGTTTAAGTGTGTAAATCTACAAAAAAAAGACTACCACAAAGACGCATTCTGGTGGTTCACCGATCTACGAGGACCGTGAGCTGTCATTGAAAGACGCCCCCCCAACCTGACGAGGTCATTACCGTGGTGAGAGTATTTATACAAGAAATATATTCTTGTTAAAATTCACATTTCGATGTGGGTGATCGACAACGTGATTTCTCACACCGACAATAATCATATTATTAAACTGTTCTTGATCGAACTTCATTTTCTTTATTATACTATTGTTTTTCTTCAATCATTTTCATTTTTGTTTATTATTAATAACTTTATGTTCTTGTTTCATATTATATTGAAGATCTCTCTCTGTTGATTGACTCGCCTCATATGAACCCGCTCCCCCTGACGATACCTCATTATTTTTCAGGCCATATTTGGGAATAAATCTAAAACTTACTTTTTGTTATATCTTGTTCATGAATAAAATAACTGGCGCCCGTGGAAGTGGGAAGTTGCCCACTTCACACATGAAAAGATGATTTCAATAGTGCGTGGATTCGGGTTGGTGGTCCCCACCTGAAACTAAAGCCGCGTCACAATATATATTATTGTGATAGAATGATCCATCAGAAGGATTCAATAACGAACAGAATAAATTATTCAAATAATACCGCCTTGATAAAATGGTAATAAGTCGATTAATAGCTAAGAATATAGAATAACAGGAAAGAATATTCCGTAACCCCTACCATTAAAAACTCGGGTCCAAATCGGCCATCTTGACCATCCATTCATGATTCATTATTTTTCGTGTTCGTTCAAAAGTTATCGTGTATACGGACGGGCAGAATTGAATTTGAGGACGAATTCGTCATCAGTGAGTTGAACCTTGTCGTTTTTGGATTATTCCTGGCTCAAAATTTGAAAAATAGAGACATTGTGACTAAATGATATTGCGATCCTAGAACCTAATCTAACCTACGCCACTGTTCAAAGTCGGCCATATCGAGCTTCCATTCTGGATCCACTTATCTCAGCCGACGCTCCCTCCTGTTATTCTATACTACAAGTGTGATGAAGGCGCATACACGCCGACGTCCGAAGAAGTATTACTAGACAATACACATTCCGGATAGCTACCATCGATTTATATTTTTCTGAATGAACGATTTTTGTACATGTGGCGTCCTCTACATTGTGACGTCATCAGTCATCGTTTCCTTTGTACGTAGTAAGATTTACAAGTTCATTTTTCAATATTCCCTTGATCCACCTTACACGGTAACAACTGAAATAAAATAATATTAACAAGAAAGAAACAATGATGATAGAATAATCGTTGAATAATAAAAAAATTATAAAGAAATAATAATAAAGAAATAATCATGAGCAAATAAAATAATCATAATACAAAATCAAATAGTATTGAATAAGATTGAACAGTATTGAATTATATTGAATAATTGAGAATTGTATTGAAAAATATCTGTTTGAGAATGCAGCACACATATTTGATTGGATTCCAAATGCAACTGGCGCATCGGTGGCGCGCTCGGTCGTTCATGATGAGAAACGCTCAATGACCAACCATGATGTAGAATTTTGCTGCGTTGTTTGCCTCGTGCTACAACCTATACGATTCTCTTTGCGTTCTTCACCGAAAACTATATCCCACTGTTCTCTCGGTTATTGTGTATTGCCTTCTCAACGGTTTCTTCTACATCTTCATATTCTGTTTTCTCTTTGGTGCGCAGTTACATTCAATTAATAATCAATTATCCGACGGCACGTGGCTTCACAACCCACGTGCGATCGCCACCGCGAATGCAAATTGCGTGTTAACTGTGCAGTACATTTTCAATACTGAAATAAATAAATGAATGTTTCATAATAAACTAAAAGCAATCATCTTCATCACCTTGCAATTTGCCTCTTCCACCAATTTTTCCATCCAAAATCTAGCAATCAATACATCTTTTCGTATGCTCAAACAATATCGAATAGAATCAACGAGCGATATCGAATGAATAAAATCATCATTACAAATAGCAAAAATAAGAAAATTCATAGATAATAAATTTAAATAAATTATAAAGAGAATTTATGATCAAACATTTATGATTATAAATGACTACAAATTTTCATTAGAACAGATTAAATATTCAGAATAAAACAAAAAGCATAAAATAAAGAAAATGGGAATTTTAATTGATAATCAAGCCAATATTAGAATAAAATAATAAATATTCCAATTTGAATACAACAAATATTTGGGAAACATTATTCTGATATCATAATAATAAATTCAATTCAACTTTAATATTAATAATTTAAATAAATAAAATTCAATTTATTTCACATTCATAATTACTGGTTTTGATGTGACATTTTCCCTAGTGTATTTTCAGTCCCGATTCACGACCTGGTAGGATCCAATATATTGAACATTGTAGGTATTTTTTCTGTTTCAATTTATTTTTTCAGGTTACAAATATTTTCCCGATTTTACTGAAATCAAGTGGCATCCTATACTCCTCTTTTGGTAATTTCTGGGTATTCTGGAGATTCCTGTGTTTGAGCATGCAAAAAGATGAATTGATTGCTGGATTTGGGATGGAAAAATTGGTGGAGGAGGCGAATTGCAAGGCGATGAAAATGATTGCTTTTTGTTTAATATAAAAGATCTATTTATTTATTTCATTAATGAAAATGCAGTCCACAGTTGACACACAATACGTACTCGCGGTGGCGATCGCATGTGGGTTGTTAGTCCACATGCCGTCGGATAATTAATCATTAATTGAATGTAACTGAGTACCAAAGAGAAAACAGAATATGAAGAAGTGGGAGAAACCGTTGAGAAGGCAATACACAATAACCGAGAGAACAGTGGGATATAGTTTTCGGTGAAGAACGCAAAGAGAATCGTACAGGTTGTAGCACGAGGCAAACAGCACAGCAAAATTCTACATCATGGTTGGTCATTGAGCGTTTCTCATCATGAACGACCGAGCGCGCCACCGATGCGCCAGTTGCTTTTGAAATTGAATCAAATATGCGTGCTTCATTCTCAAATACCCCGTAATGTCCCATGGTTAGAATGGAAAATATAATAAATAGAATATTAATTTCGTTTTTATAATTCAAATTCGAAAACCGAGGGAAGGAAGATTACAGTCTAAAGGAATGATCCTCAACCTTTTTTTTGTTGCGGCACACTTTGAGCAATTTCAAAATTTGGCGGCACACAAAGAAAAAGATAATTCTAAAAATTATTTACTTACCTATAACACACGGCGTGAAATTGTTTATGATAATAATTTTTGTGATGGAGTGATCCATCAGATGAATGTTACTACAAGAATATATCCCCAGAATTTCAAATATTGCCTCCATTCCCCTTGGCAACAAAACTTTGGTATAGTGGCTTATAGAAGGCAGGTCGATAGCGAATACGTGGTGGCGCATTGATCGATCAACGAGGACCAATCGATGGGAGTTACGAAGGCGCGAAGGTATCATGCGGGTGCGAGTGCGAGGGAGAATGGAATATATGAAGGCGCATGCACGCTTACGTGCATTAGAAATGCATTAGGCCACGCATTCCTCGGATAGCAACGATCAGAGCAAGACCTGTGTCGAAACAGCAAAGAATTACAATAAATCCTAAAAAGTGAAATAAAAAATCAAGAACAAGCAAAAAATAAATCGAAGTGAATTAGGAACATAATACATTGACCAATAGAAAATAAAGTGAGACTGACAAAGTAAATAAAAACTATAAAGAAAGTGATTGAAAGTGATGACAAAGCGAGGAAAAGCTGTGCACCCCGGACCCACGCCACGATCATCATCCTCACATCACCGGCCCAACTTCAACTACTTCCACGCCACTTTCATCGAGTCAACATCAATAAAATCATCGATTTGATTTATATTTTCCACTACAACAAAAAAGTAAGTTTTGAAAAAATATTGATACGAAGTGACGCCGCTGCTGCACCACGCCGTTCATCACGTACCGGCTTCCATTTTGTTCCGCCGCCTTGCCGCCAATTTCACCGAATAGCGTCGTTTAGAATAATATATTTTTGTGATTAGCATTAATTTATATTTTATGTATTTCGAATATTGTTATCCCTTACGGTAATATTCCCCAGTTAAATTCAAATAATATTATCAAATAGATTTCAAGCAAAATTCAATAATTAAATTGAATCTAGATTTTATAAGAGAATAATTTCGTGAATTTGTCATAAAAGATTTCATGTTAATAGCGTCGTTTGGATCAGGACGTAATTCCCCTTTGTTCATATTGCGCAACTATAATTTCCTTTTTTATTATTCCTATTTTTCCACGCCCCAACCCCTTCACCGTACAAATAAAATAAAATAATAAATTATAGGAATTTATCAAGAAATAAGATAAAATTATAGATTATCGAAATTTTTCAACAAATAAAATAAAATAATAAATTATAGGAATTTATCAAGAAATAAGATAAAATTATAGATTATCGAAATTTTTCAACAAATAAAATAAAAGAATAAATTATAAAAATTTATCAAAAAATAAAATAAAACAATAAACTATAGAAATTGATCGATAAATTAATAAAAGAATAAATTATATAAATTGATCAATAAACAAAATAAAGTACAAATTATAGAAATTGGTCAAGGAATAAATAGGAGGATAGATTATAGAAATTGATCAAGGAATAAATGAAAGGTTAAATCATAGAAATTGATTTATAAATAACAAAAATGAAAAATAAATTATTGTAAAATAATAAATCATGAGTACTCAAAGAAATAGAAAATATTTATGGTTGATAAATAAATAGGAAGTAATTATTAACAATATATTTAGAAAATAAGTGATCAATAGAATAAAATAAAGCTGAGAATATAATACCATAAATTGAAATTTCAGAAAAAATATATTACCATAATTTACCGAATATTCAGGAAACAATTTTTGGAAAAGTTAATAAAAATCCATATTCAATTATAAACAAGTATTTGTGAATTATTTTGTGAAATAATTATATTAATTTTGAGTTTAGATTTAATTTCAATAAATAATAACTAATATTCAATTCATTATATTTTTTAAAAATAACTGGTTTTGATGTGGCATTTATTCCTAGTGTAGATTCAATCATTATTCACGACCTGAAAGAATCTATAACCCCTGTATATTATTTTTGTGTTTGTAATTTTTATGTTTCAGTTTTTTTTTCAGATTTAAATTATTTTCTTGATTTTGAATAAATCAAGTGGCATCCCAATTCCCCCTTTCGGTAATATTTTTCAGTTCAAGCAATTTAATTTTCTCCTGTAATGCCTATGGTAAGAACTAGAAATATAACCTACAAAATAATAATTCTGTTCGTATAATTCAAATTCGAATACCATAGGAACAACATTACATTTTAAATGTGCGGAATAAAATAGTATGTACTACAAAAATAACAGTACATTTATTAAGGGAACAATCTCAAGTTAATAATAAGAGTACTCTTGATGCGAAATTTGAGCTTGATGTTTTTCTGATGGCAAATATTTTGTAATAAGTGCTTCTCGATGCAAAAAACAATGGGTAACTAATATATCCCCATTTAGTTTAACATGTGCACTTTGATATGTGTTACAAATCCTTTTAGATGTCCAGTCATAGCTGGAGCACCATTTGTACAAAAACCAATACATGACTCCCACGAAACTTTAATTTCTTCTAAATATAAACTAATCACATCAAAAATAAGTTTGTCAGTTTCAAAATCAGGTAACTCCCGACAACATGGAAATTGATTAATTATATCATTTTTGATTGTTATATATTGTCACGTTCCTCCGGTCCCAGCTGAAATTTATTATTATAAAAATTCACACTTAGCTTTTGGTCTCTTTATTTCGGAAAAGCGGTTGGACGAAGTTCCCTTTGGGATGCCACCTGTTTTTTAATAGGATAGAAACAACAGGAAAAATCCTTACAACTGATTCTCATTTATTAATTATTCAAAACATTAGTTATTTATTGTTATTATTATCAATAAGCATTTGAACTTTATTATTGGTTCAAAGGTATATCATTTTATATTTAATTAACTAGCGCGTAATATTCATATGGCCCTGTATACTATAGCGTTGCCCGGACGGGCAATGTGGGAAAGGAAGGCAGTGCAGCTGTAGTACGATGCCGCGGGAGTGACGTCACAGCGCCTATGTCACCGCGCGTCCCACTACCGACTCAACACGTAGATAAACTACGCTGTAATTCTATGTTCGCACAGCTCCCTACAGCCAACTTGGTTTTTATTATATTAATTATATTAAATATATTTACGGAAATGCGGTGGATACTCGTTGGATGGTGCTGGTAAATGTGGGCGAGGATTTCCACTTGATGACTGGACTCGCACAGTTTAACACTTTATTACAATAGTTTTTCAATGACTACAATAGTTCAATTTTCACTTCCAATACTGTTCAATTTCCACAATAATCACTACAAATAGTCTTAATACCTTCAAATTCGGTTTCTCTTTAGTTTATTAATACTTATCACTGCTTTTAGCTACTTTTCACTATTTATTTCAATTCAATATTCGGCGTCACCAATTTATACGTCTTTACACTATGGTAACTCATGGGCTAATCGTATCGTAATGGCCGGCCTAGCCACGTTTTCGCTAGCCGGCACCACGCGGTGATTGATCACGCCACACGCGGTCTTCTTCGCTAATTAATTAGTTCGATAGTCTATCGATAAATTTATCGATGGCCCTGCAAAGGGCAGTTGCCCTAGATGGCACCGCCTGTACCTCCGGAGACGTTGCCAAATGTAACGTCACAATATCATTTTCGTGAATAAATCTAACGAATGTAATCAATTTAGCTTTTCTTGTAATATCTATTGTTTCGTCGATGTGTAGAGCGAAATTTGAATTTGCAAGAGTTTTTGAAGTATTTTGCTCAATATTTTGCGACATATCTTTAATTCTGCGATGGATTGTGTCATTAGAAAGTGAAATTTCACAAATATCAATATTTGCTGATTCACCAACTATTATTTTCACGATTTCGCGACAAGCTGGTAACATGATTACTTCAGCCAAATTGTGAAGTTTTAATTTAACAGTAATCAATTCAGCTATTTCGTGAGACTCTACTTGAGCCTTCTCAGACACACTGATATGGTTTTCAAAAACTTTGACTTGCTTAAATTTTGAAGATAAAGATTTTTGAAAGTAACTTTTATCTTTTGTTGAAAGCGAAAGATGATGAGTCACCAAGTGACGTTGGAGTTTGCTCGGAACCATAGCACTATTTGATAATTTACAACCACATATCACACACTCGAGAAGAACTTCGTCATTTTCCATTGTAGAGATGAATCTGAATCTCCAAAAATCATCATTGTATTTCCGATGGGCAACGTATTTTTTTGAGCAAGAAGTATTTTTACTTGTACTGGGTGTGGGCTCATTAACTTGGTCGCTAGCGTTATCATTATCACTATTATCATCGTCAAGCTTTCTATTTTTCAATCATTCATCCATTTTCAGAAGGTTCTGTTGAAATAAAAATAATATTGTCGAAACATTATTGAAAAAGGGCAAATCAAATATTACCTTTGAATACGATTTATTCAAGTTTGAGAATACAAGACTGCAAAGCCAATATGTTTACATAATTTTATAAATTGACATTGCAAGCAAATAAATTAATATTACCCTGAATCACATACATTTGCCAATTTTAACGAAAGAAAATGTGCAGTAACTACCATGCAACGCAGTGGGAATCCCCACTGTCATTAAAACTACCTGTTTTTGTACGTACTAGTGACAAGTGTGTGCTGACTTGAGGCATAAAAATCAGTTTATGGTTCTGAGACCAGGATTATAGTGAGGCGGCGAGCAGAGCTGTTTATACAGTGGAAAAATAGCTCGCCGGCATACTATCTTCAGCTCTTTGTCGATTTTCTTTTATGGGACTGGTACGGACGATTATGTTGGAAACAAATGCGTAGCAAGTGTTACGTTATAAGTCGCGTGAATTCTCTCGTAATGGTCTTTCAATTAGGAGTTTTCTATGAGAAGTCTCGCATGAAGGGCCAGGGGCCGTACTTATGGATGCATTTCTTCAACGATTTTCCTGCCACTCGGTCCATCGTACGATCATCATCTTGATTGATTGGCCTAAGACATCGTTTGTCTCGGCGGATGACCAATCACTCCCTTCGGGAAGGGGTCCAAGGGAAAGAACTCCTTCCATTTTTCGGGGAGAGCAACGAAACATAACAGCGTGTTTGCATCGTCCGGTGACGCATGCCTGCAGTCTTCCCATCACAGCGGCGATTCTCCCGCGTGGAAATTCCCACCGAGGTTCGGGCGTCAGTTGACATCTAGGTTCGAGTATGAACCGTGAAGCGCCTACGTCGCCGCACAACATCTGTGATGATGCATCATCACGATATATATTGTCACGTCCGTCCAGATTCGAAAGCTGAAATTAGCAACTATTCAAAATTTCACTTAGCTTTTGTTGTTCCTTTCCATATTTCTGGACGAGCTTGGAAATCCCTAGGACGCCGCCTACTTATTCAATTATAAAAAGATGAAAGGGGAAAAAAATAGAAAAAACCCTTATTATAATCTTGATTTGTAATCGATATTCAATGTTCAATTTGTTTATTCATTATTCATCTATTGTTTGTTCATTATTCATTTACTATTCATTTATTATTTATCTATTGTTTGTTTATTATTCATTTACTATTCATTTATTATTTATTTAATGATAGTTCAAAGTAAGTTGAAGTAAATTTTCATATGCTACTATTGTATGCTGCCTAAGCAAAACAGAACGACGTTGTTGCCAGTAGCTACTCTGGTAAGGTAAAGCGGAATTCTCTTACCGGCCCTTACCGACCTTGTGAGGAAGGAAGATGGCTGACCCTCACTTCACCAACTCTTCCTATTCGGCCATCTCACTTCAATCACATGTATGCCACGTGTCGAATGCGTGACCTTGAGTCTTTTATGATGTGTTCTCAGCTTCTTATAGCCAACCAGATTTCATTTATATAAACAGAAATATTACTATTATTCAGGTGATATTCACGATGTGTGTTGCGTAGGCGTCGAAGGATGAAAAACGGTGAATCACTGCTACCAGCTTCTGCGTATCCCCAGCACACACTTTGCACCAATGGTTAATAATTAATAGTTGATACTTTTTCACCAATAGTTTTCTCAACGGTCACTAAATTCTCTCACTTCAATAATAATATTTCAACAATTCAATAGTCCAATAGTCAATAGTTTCATATTTCACTTTATATTCACAGCGGATTCAGCATACGTTTGCTCTGAACGGCGGTCCGTGGGTTGATAATAGAGAAAAAATGGCCGCGCTCGCCACGTCTGGCGAGCCGGCGACACGCGGTCATCATCCGCGCCACCCACGGTCTTCCCCATCGATGTTTTGATCAATGTAATTATCGATAATTGTCGATGATTATGTCTCTCATTAATTGCCATAGATAGCATTATCAATGCCTCCGGAGGCGTTGTCGGGACGCAACAACAGAATCTATATATATATGAGCGATTTACCACTCACTGACTCATGTTCGAACCGGCGAAACTACAATTCCTATTGACTTGAAATTTGGCATATAGATTGCTTATATAACGTAGACGCTCACTAAGAACAGATTTTGTGATACTCCTACAAGAAATTTTTTTCGTCTTGAAAATTCGGTATGACCGGAAATAAAGTGGTCACGGTTGCTATGTTGATGTTTGATCGTGTCATCGTTGCTATGCTGGTGGTTGTCCTTGGCAACGGTTGTTATGCTAATGGTTGGTATTGATAACCGTTACTATGATAATTATTATTGTTGGCAACCGTCGCTGTTTCGATGAATGTTTTTTGAAACTGAACTTATTATTTTCGCACTTTATAATAAGTATTTGATTATCCTATAGGTGAGTGAAGGTAGAAACTGGAAAGATTGATTGAATTCGCAACAATCGAAAGAATTGAAATGTGAAAATCATACTCATCATAGAGACGATGACAACAACCGACAAACTGGTGATCCAAAATGATTGGAATGAGGTTTTTTGAGTCGAAATCAAGAGAATTATGATATACCAGCTGATACCCGTCCACTTCGTTGGACGTGAGATGAAATTAATTCATGAACTGTTGTTTTCATATTGGTAGGCGAATTTTGAGTGGAAAATATGATAATTTATCACTTATAGGAAGAACGAAATCAGTCAGTGAGTGGAAGAATCTATCAAAACACGGATTTCCACACCCGTGAAGTACTGTGTAGTGGGATACGTTTCCGTTATTTTACATGACGGGTCTCTGTATTTTTTGTTTATGTATATTTATTCAGGATAATCGTATAATATTGAATTTCAGTTTTTTTTCTCATTCATGAGAATAAAAAATATTAATTCTTGTTATTTTATCCACTCATTTGAATTGGAATTGTTATTTCAATTTTGCATATCATATATTCAAATGACTACAATACCTTGACGAGAGATGAAGAAAATGATGAAGTAATACAATAGTTCCGACGATTTTACAATTTCGAATTATATGAAATCGAATATTCAGCATGATCATATAATATCGAATCTCAAATATGCATCATTCATTACAATACAAAACTGTATAATTTTTCTCTCCATTCACTCATTCGAATTGTATCCATAATTTTTATTTCTTGTTATTTATTCTTGAATTACTATAATAATCAAAGGATATTGATCATCCATCATGGAAAAAATAACGGAAATATCGAATTCACATCATATTTTTTCATGTTTCATGATTATTATCAATTTGAATATTCATCATAATCATGTAATATTGATTTCTTAATATTGATTTTTCATCGTAATGAAGCAGAAACAAATGATTCACTCTGCAACTTATATATATTACTCATACATATCGAAGTCGTTTTCTGTTTCATGTTGTTGATAAAATAACAGCTTTGATACAAACTAAATATATTGTTCAATAATTTTGTTATGGAAATATCGTTGCGTCGATTATTCAATACTTAGTTTGAGAAGTTAGAATATCTGTGATATGATTGTGTTTATATTCATCAGTGTTGGTGAGTTAATTCCAATTGAAAGTGAATAATCATCATATAATTTCAAATTTTAGAAACTAATCAGTCATCAGAATAACAAATCGTCATATTTGTTCTTTCGTTCACTTATTCAGCTTAAATTTATTATTCAAATTATTCGTTATTCTCAGAGAAAAGTTAATCATAATCATACAACATTGCATTACAGATATGTATCAGTCATGAGAATAACAAATAGTCGTATGCGATTTTTCATTCACTCATTCACATGAGAATTATTATCCAATTTTTCATTTCTTCCGATTAAAATTTAATCATAATCATATAATATTGAATTCTTGATATTTATTTGTTATCAGAATAACACATACCTGTATCCTTTTTCCATCTACTCATTCACATTAGAATTATCATTTAAATTTTCCGTTACAATTGATAATATATAATATAGTCATTGATATAGTCATTCAAATATATATTTAACGAAGAATAATAATCATTTATCCACATTAGAATTTCAATACCTTCTGATTATCACATAATTTCGCAAATTCTTCATAATCATATCATTCGATCCAATTTTGTACATTCTCATCGGAGTTAGTGAACTACTTTGAATCAATATTCCATCAAAATTATTATTATTTCTTTTTACAACGCAAATTTGATTATTATGGATTTGGAACATATTCTCATTGATGGAATATCAATTCCTTTCAAAATTACAGACATTCCTGGTGACGGTGCGTGTTCGTTTTCGTCATTGTCTTTTCTAATGTACGGCAATATATCAATGGCAAATAATATTAGGAAAAATATTCTCATTCACGTATCCAACAACTGGGATCGGTTCAAATGTCTTACTCAACAATTATCTGGCGCTCCTAACGATACCAAACATTTATACTGTACGAAGATGTCTATGCATCAAACATATGAATCTATTTGTGAAATCATGGTGGCTAGAGAGATTTTTCCTTATCAGTTTCATTTGTATCAAGGTGGCTGCCTCATAGCTTCCGTTGGCGAAGCAACACTAGGAATGAAAATATTGAGATTTTCGAGACATTTCAATAGTGGTCATTTTCACGTACTAATCGGAGCAACTGAAAAAATGGATAGTGATAATATTCATTAATGTAGTGATAATTACGTAGAGAATCGTGAAAAAAATATTCCAATCCAAAGTATCACAGCCTAACATATTTCTGATGATGATTCAACGAGTTTGAATAAATCTATTATTACTATTGAAGGACCACTACAATTAAAAACAGGGAAAAAAAGAAGAGGGAGATTCACACACTCAATCAAAAATGAACAAGCTAGAAAATCTGCGTCGCAATATGTTGAAAGTTATCCTGAAGTCCATAGTATGGCAGTGAAAAAATATAGTAGGAATCATCTTGAAGTGAATAGAACGGCCGTACCATATTATAGAGAAAATCATCCTGACGTCAATAAAATGGCTACTACTATACAATTCGAGGAGACAACAACATAAATTATTTCCCTGGACAATGAAATATATGCCTGGTTACAAATATGAACCGTAAATCGATTATTCAAAGGATAAAATTGTAAATCTAGGAATTATGTTACCCCGTTCTTGGTGGCGTGCTTTGAAATGGAAGGACAAAGCTCAAGAAATGTGTTGCAGCAGCGGTACAGTCCAGCTTCCCACCATTGAACCTCATCCTGAACCTTTGTAAGTCTACGTACCCATCAAGATCTTCTTTCAGAACATTTTCTCTCTACTGTTCGGAAATATAATGGTTGTTTCCAAATGACATTCTTTGGAGCTAAAGAGATGAAAGAAGGAAACTTTATGCCAACATTCAAAGTTCAGGGGCAAGTATACCATAGAATAGAGTCTCATGGCTGGTTTTCATCAGCAGCCCTCATTTCTACATATTAGTGATGATGAACGTGAGGAAGATATCCGTTGTGGAATCTACCCTGGTATTAAGCCGGAATTGGTTCGGCTTTTTTTTGTTTAGGCAACTGAAGAATTCATTGCATGAGAACAACAGATATATTCGAGATTTCAAGGCTGCTGTTGATTCAGTCCCTGAGGAGCGGAAAGATTTTCAGGTTATAATCAATGCAGATGAAAAACCGGCTCGAGCACACAAAGGTCGTTTTGATGTTCCTCAATCGGAAGAAGTAGCAGTTCTTATTGTCGGACAGGATGTTGAAAAACGAGATATCGTTGTATATAGTAGAGACAACAAATTGGTTCGAATAAGTGGGACACATCGTGCCTATGATCCTCTGCAGTTACCTCCAATGTTTTTCCATGGAGAAGATGGTTATCATATTATTATACCTAAACGTAATGCAAAGACTAAGGATCCTCTTGATAATGGAACGTGAGGGTCATACATGCTATTTAGTGCTGTTTCACAATTTTTTCAATCAACTTCTGGTGAATATGTATGCAAAAATAGAAACTGGAAAATTTATTTGGATTCGGAATGATCAAGAAAAGCTGAAAAGTGAGAAATATATTCATCTTAAAGATGCAATGACAAGAACCGACGTTGAGTTTCCAGAAATTGGCGAAAGAGTTGTGTTGCCCTCTTCTTTTACTAAAGGACCTCGCTGTATGCATGAACGTACTCAAGATGCGATGACAGATGTACGCTACACCGAAAGGCCTGATTCGTTCCTAACATACACTTGCAATCCTCAATGGTCAGAAATACAAGATTTTTTGGGTCAAAATAAAAAATCTCATGATAGACATGACATTGTAGCGAAAGTGTTTCACTTGAAAGTTGAACACATGATCAAGCTGCTAACAAAAGGTTGTATCTTTGGCAATACTCAGTGTTGTATTGATACTGTGGAATGGCAGAAGCGTGGACTTCCTCATGTTCATATTCTGCTCTGGTTGCAGGAAAAAATCAGACCAGATTCTATTGATGAAATTATAAGGGCTAAATTTACCTGACCTTGATCAGGATTCAGATCTTCATGGAATGATAAAGAGAATGTCATTAACAGTATTAATAATCCATTGAAAACAACACTCATGGGTTTTTTCGAATTGTGTCGAGTAGATAAGTTTGCACAAACTCTTTTATATTGTGAAGTTCTAGCATTTTATATATGGAGGAACAACCGATTCCATAGGAGAAAAAAAGGAGAAATCGTGCCAAGTTATTTAGGAATGAAGAAAGAGCATGTGTTGGGTAGAGTATATACCGTCTATCCCGTTAATAGTGAGTGCTACTATTTGCGCTCTCTCTTACATGAAATTCGAGGTCCTACTTCATTTGATATCTCGAAAACTGAATTAGGAGTAGTGCAGCCGACTTTCCAGAAAGCGTGCAGAGCACTCGGTTTACTGGAAGATGATGTTCACTGGAATCGTACTTTGGAAGAAGCCTCTATTTCTGATTCTCCTCACAAAATTAGAGTTATTTGCTGTTATGTTAATTCTTTGTCAAGTTAGAAATCCGATAACGTTGTGGAAAAAATACTGTGAAAGTTTGGCAGATGACATTAAAATACAAATGAAAAAAGACCGGGGAAGTGTCGATCTGAACCCTGACATTATTTATAATCAATGTCTTATTCTTCTTGAAGTTATTGTTATATTAATGTCAGGTAAAACATAATTACAATTCGGACTCCCGAAACCATCTAGAGACCAAAATTCTATGATTAATAACCGTCAGTACCTTAGTGAATTAGTTTACGATGTAGCTCAATTAACCGGAGTAGTGGCTGCCAATATTACGAAATTGAATCGAGAACAAAAAAAAGCATATGATGAAATCTTGAACAGTATTGTTTCCAATTCCGGACAGTTGTTCTTCCTCGATGCTTCTGGCGGCACTGGAAAAAAATTCTTGATCAATTTGCTTCTTGCTGGAATCAGAAGTAAAAAGAATATCGCTATTGCTGTTGCTTCATCAGGTACTGCAGCTACTTTGATTGAAGGTGAAAAGACGGCTCACTCGGCTTTTAAATTACCTCTTGATTTAAATCATTCATAAAATGCAATTTGTAATATCTCCAAGCAAAGTCATATGGCACATGTGCTTCGGGAAGCAAAAATCATCGTGTGCGATGAGTGTACTGTGGCTCACAAGGAAGGTATTGCGGCATTGTATAGGAGTCTTTAAGATATAAGAGTTTGTAATCGACTTATGGATGAAATGACTGTCCTTTTAGTTGGCGACTTTAAACAAACTATGCCTGTTGTACCGCGAGGAATGCGTGCAGATCAAATTAAAGCGTGTTTGAAATCATCTATCTTATGGCCTCATGTAAAAGTTCTATCTTTGGAAGTCAACATGCGAATGTATCTTCAGAATGACTCAAGAGCGAAGGAATTTCCTTAATTATTGATTGATATAGGTAACGGGGTTATCCTGTAAGAAGAAGGAAGAATAAATATTCCGAGTAACCTTTGTGATGTTGTGAGCGATTTGGTTACTTTGACCGATAGAATATATCCTAACATTCAGCATGATGGAATAGGGAGTATGTCATGATTGAGAGAAAGAACTTTTCTTACTCCAATAAATGACTCAGCCAATAGCATCAATTCTTTTTTGTTCGAGAAGCTGCCAAATGAACATATGAAATATGAATCTGTGGATACAGTTATAGAAGTAGAGGATACTGTTCACCATCCTGTAGAGTTTCTTCATACATTTAACCCACCAGGTATACCATCTCACATTCTTTGCCTCAGGATTGGTACACCCATTATGTTGTTGCGAAATTTGAACCCTCCCAAATTTCGTATTGGTACCAGACTTCGAATCTGATCTTTGCAAAGAAACGTATTCGGAGCTACAATTTTCACCGGAAAATATATTGAGAAAATGTATTCATTCCGAGAATACCTTTGATTCCATCAGATTATCATTTTGAATTCAAACGACTACAATTTTCGATCAGAGTTTGCTTTGCGATGATTATCAATAAAGCCCAAGGGCAGAGTTTGAAAATAGTCGGAGTGGATTTGAGAAGTGACTGATTTTCCCACGGTCAATTTTATGTAGCATGCACAAGAGTGAGTTCACCTGACGGTCTGGTCATTCTTCAACCCGGAAAAAGAACAAAAAATGTTGTTTATAAAATCTGTGTAAATCTGTGTAACGACAGATTCTCATACTCACTGACTCATTTGCTAATCATTTTCTAATCATAGTGATGAATTATCAAACCTATATACTTGAAATTTATCTACCAATAGGGAAACAAGAGTTCATGATGCAATGGCAACTTACGTCTAGCGAAGCGGACGGGTATCAGCTAGTATATATACAGGGTATTCCATCTCAAATGAGCCACCCCGTATATTTCTTATCCCATAGTGATTGGAAAAATTTCCCAAAATACGTCGAATGATTTTGTTTGGGGAACATCTTTTGACGTACATTTGAGGCTTGAACGAACAAGCCCCTAAGAGGGGGTGCTTCAACCCCTAAAAAATAGGGGAGAGAGGTTGAGTGATACCTCATTTGAAAGGTCTTGGAAGCCTCTTCACAACGGTGTGTGGAAAACTTAATTTTGATGAACCCTTTTCGCCAAAAATTAATTTTTTAGCTCAAATGAGCCATCTTGAATATTTTCGTTATTTTTACAATGTACGAGCCCATTTTTATTAAGCCCTTTTTACAAACTTGAAAAATCTTAAAAAAATCACATTCTAAAAAAATTCAATTGTTTTATCATGTTTACAATCAAAAAAATTAAATCTGCGTTTTTTAATCAAATGTTCAAATTGTCCTCCATTGACTTCCATACAATAATATAATCTTGACTGAAAACCGTCTCTAACATGGTTCAGCATAATTGAAGTTATTTTACGACACTCATTTACAATTCATTGGCGTAGTTCGTCCAAATTCTTAGGCTGAGTCACAAAAATCTTGGACTTAAGATGTCCCCACAAGAAGAAGTCTAGAGGGTTGAGGTCAGGAGATCGGGCAGGCAACTCCATAGGACCTCTTCTTCCAATCCAACGACCTGGGTATTTCAAATTGAGGTATTGGCGAACTGGTGCGACGTAGTGAGGAGGAGCTCCGTCTTGTTGAAAATGCAATTGTTGTTCAAGTAGTGGAGAATCGTTTTCCAATTTTTCTGTTATTAACGGATCAATCGCATTTTCCAGCATTTCAAGATAAATTTCGCCATTTAAATTACCAGGAATAAGAAGAGGTCCAATTAGGTGGTCTCCCAAAATTCCTACCCAAACGTTTAGCTTTTCCGGATGTTGAGTGTGAGCTTCTCGAAATACATGTGGATTTGTATCGCTCCAAAATCTACAGTTATGTCGGTTAAACTCTCCATTAAGTGAAAAAGTGCATTCGTCAGAAAAGCAAACGTTGTACAAGAAATTTGGGTTATTGTTGATACGCTCGGCCATAATTTCGCAAAACTCTTGCCTTCGATCCAAATCATCATCATTTAATTCATGAATTAATTTAATTTTGTACGGATGGAACTTGTGTTTATGTAAAATTCTGAAAACGTTAGATCGGGAAATACCGGAAGCTGCAGAAAGTTGTACAGATTGAGTGTTTGGCATAAGTTGGACATGCCCCAATACTGCCACAGCTGCTCCTTCATCATTCACGATTCCAATGGGTGCC
This sequence comes from Dinocampus coccinellae, assembly GCA_963920625.1. NCBI lineage: Eukaryota > Metazoa > Arthropoda > Insecta > Hymenoptera > Braconidae > Dinocampus > Dinocampus coccinellae. The sequence continues at coordinate 1,481,225 of OY987191.1, forward strand.
CTTTTTTTATTCATTACTGAACCCGTCTCAACAAATTTTGAAATCAATTCCATTACGTACTTATGGCGAACGCTACGTTCAGGATGGTTTTGGTTAAATATCCTTGCAGCCGCTCGGGCGCTCTTTTGATTTTGAAAATACAGGCTTACCAGCTCAACACGTTCTTGCAACGTGTACACCATAGATATTTTTGAAATTTTAAACAAATCAGCAAAGTAGTAACTCAACAAATTGATACATCAAATGATCGAAAAAACGTATTATAACCAGATAAACACCTTCTAAGAAGAAAAATTGAAGGCAACATAAGGGAAAAACAATTAAATTTTTTTAGAATGTGATTTTTCCAAGATTTTTCGAGTTTGTAAGAAGGGCTCAATAGAAATGGGCAATAGAAACGTTTCAATTGTTCATGATCAACTTTTTCATGAAACTTAATGTGTAATAGAAGCGGTTTTCATTTATAACTTCATGGATGAACAATTGAAACGTTTTTTTTTTTTGTTATGTTTCATATTGCATCATGAAGACTCGTATGTCAATAATAGAAAATTAATTTACTCGTCATTTAAATTCAATATTTCACAGACCTAAAATGAAGAAAATATATTTGTAAGCCATGGAAGTGCAGGTAGCCGGTCCCAAAATAAACGGTTACTTGTATAATATTTTTATCAACAGATAATTATTTAGTAAAAATAGTTTTCATGAATGAAGGAATCTTATTCATCATAACAAATACATGAAAGTGATGCAATAGTTCATAATTTTTTTCATACTTGACATTTTGCAAAATGATTCATTTTTTGATTTTTTTATTAATAAATATAATTATCATAGAATAAGATACGAATGTATATTTATTTTTCATTACGTATTAAATGGTGTTTTGCGAATATTCACAAATATTCTATTACAATTCAAAAACATTCGATTTTTCTGTCGAGCATTCGAATTATAATAATGAGATTATACGATCCCAAATTTTCTTCATCGCCTTCAAGACCAATATAAAATTATTCCGATACCAATGCAAAGAAAAGGAATTCTATTAAAAAATGCATATCAAATAATTTTATATCATTTTTGATTTGTGGAAAAATTACAGTTGTGTAGTTAAAGAATAAAGGAAGAAAAAAAAAAAAAGATGAATATGTTGTTAAATTGAAGGCATGAAAGATATAATGGACTGTTCTGGGAATCACAAACTCTCTGCAACAGTGAAAATTCCTTTTTTTTTTTTCTCAAATTCATGATGTTATATTACAATATGAAAAAAAATAGTCAACAAATAAAATTCACAATGGGGGAAAATCCCGCTGTAGTACGAAAAGGACAGGTAACAAGGGGGCAATAAACATTTAAACATCTTTGATAATAATCTGTTTGTGAATTTTTATTTATGAGACTTTGGTTTCATGTCACAACGGACTTGAGAAAATCAAAATTATTACTTTTGTGAAATAAAATTCTTCATTCTTCAATAATTTCCATTCTAAATTTTTTTGCATATTTCTCATATATTCATTATGAGAAATAAACATTATTTCATTCATGAAAATTATTCTCATCAAATAATTATGTATTGATATAAATATTATTATTAAAGTAATTATCAGTTTCGGGACATGCTACCTGCTCCTTCATGGATTACAAATATCATTTCTCCATTTTATATTTGTAAAATATTGAATCTAAATGCCGCGTGAATCAATTCTCTATTATTGACGTACAAGTCTTTATAGCACAATATTAAGAAAAAAATGTTATAAATATTTGTCCTTCAGTATTCGTGTACACATGAAATAAATGAAAATGTCTTGCGATTAGACTTGATACGTAGTCTTTTCTCTTCCATCGCATAATTTTCATTTGAAAATTTTATAAATAAAAAAATATAACTCATTCAATAAATCATGCATATTTTACAAGAACTATTGATCCCAAATAATTTTAAGTTAATGTGGAACTCTGAAAAGAATGTCGATTGTGTACATAACGGGTGTGGATATCTATTCGGCGATACGTAGCAGAATCTTTTGCCATTTTTTTAAATAAAAATACAAATATATATAAATTAAAAAAAAAAGCCGATTACTAGAATCGAACCTACTTCGATCCCGCCTGGTGGCTAGTGAAACGCTTTAGCGCACTAAGCCAACTCGGACATGTAAAATTTTATTTAAAAATATTTAATGAATGACAGGTAGAAGAATTCGATTAGAAACCTAAATATTACAGCCTTACTATTTCTGTAAAATAAATGAAGAAATAATGTGCAAGGCTCTCTACTACCGAAAATTACCTGCAGACCCAAATCATTACCGACCGTAATTATGCTTATTCTGAGTCGGTACATACATTTTATCATTTTTCATACAATAATGTAAGCACGCCCACCTCTGTATGATCTACTTTCTCGCGCCCCGATTGGTTAATGCATATAAACTTTATTCATGAATACCTCGTAAACGAATCCAGATATAAGTACGTTATGACTATGCATCGTGATCAGCATCACCATATCTTTCTCCACGATTCGGTTGGACTAGAGATTCTGGGACACGGTGTATATATATCAACATTGACCAATACTTATCAATTTCGTTATATTATTCATATTTATACATAAATTGATGAAATTAATATATGTAGATTATGAATGAGAAAATTTGTTGTAAAATAAATAAAATACAAAAAAAAAACAGTGATCTGACTCATAAATCATTGAATATAATATTTTGAAACAATATTCAAATCACCTCAATTCTTGAATTTATCGAAGTAAAAATGTTTGATATATTTCAGGCAGTGATTTATAAGAGTATAAACTCATAATCATGAATCATAGTTCATTATTATGAAGATATTGTTATCAAAGTACTGTACATACATATTGTGACGTTGCGTTCCGACGACCCCTCCGGAGACACTCGTAGGGCTATCAATAGCAATTAAAGAGAATATCAATTATAGACAATTACTGATAATTCTATTGATTTGGGAATTGATGGGAAATACCGCGGGTGGCGCGGCGGACGACCGCGTGTCGCCGACGCGCGAAGCGTGGCGAGCGCGGCCATCTTTCACCCATTATCCTGTGGATCGTCGTATAGTGCGGACGTGCATATCCATACTATCGAAATAATGAATGAATAACGAAAAAGTTTATTACTAGAGACGAGTTCAATTAGTGAAAACATTAGTTGACAATATCGTTGGGTGAAAGTTACGTGGAAAAGGACACTATTATTATTTTGTTATTACTGATTCGTGTTTAATAAATATTATTGTAAAGAACTATTAGTGTGAGTGCACGTGCCGGAGAAACGACGCATAGGCTGGTTGCTGGGAATCAACATCGTCTCATTGAGTTCTCCACTGCATCACCGATTCGTAACTATAAACGATAATATTGCTATATTTTCATAGTGAAAAAGAGTCTGGTTGGCTACCGGATCAATATAATGAATTCAAGGCCACGTATTGGGCACGTGGCATACATGAAATGGCCGCCGAAAATATCGTGTAAGAGTTGACGTGACAAAAGTTGACCCGTCTTCCTATCCCACACAGAGTCGGTAAGCAGGGCCGGTAAGAGGAGTCTTGCACGATAACACCAAGATAGCTGTCGGCAAATAGGTACTCCTGTTTTGCTCGTGCAGTACATCCTCATGGAACATAAGGATTTCCACTTTCACTTTCACTTTTATTATTATTATTATTATTATTATTATTAATCGATTGATCGATGAATTAATTTATCAATTGTGAAGAAGGAGAAGAAGAAGAAGAATTCATTTATCAATTAATATTTCATCAATCGAATCTTCTTCATACACATGAATAATCGGACAAAATTTCATATTTTCTGATTGTAAATAAATATTGTCGAGAAATTTGTGAAATCCAGGTATACGGTGCAATTGATTAAAAGGTCCGAACGCTCATTTTATGATAGTATGCAGGTCTTTTTGCAGAAACTGTAATGAGGAAGGAAGAGAAAGATATATATGAATATGTGAAGGAAGAAAAAGAGGGAGATATATGAATGAAATTTGTTTCTTACTTGTATGTGCGCATACTTGTATGAATATTGTGTATTCGTATATACTAAATAAAAGTATGGTTCACATTTGGTTTTCGATCGTGTAGTGAGTTATTATTATCATCTTCCGGTGGATTTGATTTATATTTGAAAAATAATATGTATGAGCGTAATGATTCACGAAAATATTTTAATTTTGATTTAATAAAAAAAAATGATGAATAAAAATCTGGAACATTGGTTCCTTGATTCTTTTTTTGTGATCATGATATAATTATTAGGAATTATATGATTTTGATAATAATATAAAATCTGTGAATAAGTAATGTTTTTCTATTCAGTGAAGCAAAATATCATAATATATTCCACTGGGCATGAATTTTTGAAACATGAATAAATATTGTAAGGAAAAATATACGTTCCAGGTATACCAGGCAATTAGTGAACGACACCTGGCCCATGTGTTCAAGCTACGTCATATTGTAGTCGTCCTATTCGAAGACAATAATAGGAAATAGAGAGAATGATGCATGTAAATGAATATGTATTTAATAAATAGTGATGACATTTCATCTATTGATATATTTGTATATATTTCCTTTATATATCTATAATCTATCATTAATAATCATAATTTATTAATAGCCGTTCTCCAAAGTAATTGTCCTCATCATACTACAAATAATATATTTCATTCATTTCAGATTTGTGAACAATGAAATATGAATATTATGAAATTATTTATGAAATATGAACAATTTTATATTGAGAAATTCGATTAAATATATTCCTTCATCTTTCATTTTTCCATTATTTAGACAAAAATGATTCAATGAGTACCACTTCAAATTCAATTCATAGTGATCCATCATATTGAACATATATTTTCGTCTCCATAGCTATAATATAGTCATGTACAGTCAACACCCTGTAGAAAGATATATATATGATCGTAAATAGGGGGTAGCCAAGGGATATGTACGAATATTTTTGTAAGTTTTGTCTGTGATATGTTGATAAAAAAAAATTTGCTACATGGAAGTTACATATATAACCAACAATCATTGTTTCATATTTAACACAAATATTCATAGATGAATTACATGCTAAACTTAAAAATATGTATATTAATTTATTGACAAAAAACTTCAATTTCAGCTGAACGAAATAAGTTACTTTTTTATATTAAATGCTGAAAAGTATGAATATTTTTGGCGGTCATTCGTATATATGTGTCGGTAAGACCATCTTTTTCATGCAAACATGTCGGTAAAACCATATTCAAATTATTTCACCGACTATATCTTAGCCCTCTAGCCGGCATCGACATCGTTTGACGTGGCTTGAGACTGTGTGAGTTACCCCCACCACTATTGCTGCTTGCTGTTGGCGTACCCAACTCTGCATCACTGTTTCACCCTCATCCCGCAAGTCGCATGTGCTCGCAAATCTTCATATATAAAAATCGTCCGTAAGAACCTTCGTAATCATACTCCTCCTAAACGGCTGGACCGATTTTGATGAAATTGTTTTGTTGTATTCCTCTGAGCTCGAGGATGGTTTGGATTCACAATTCAGTCCACTGGGATATGTTCATTCCATTTATTCAACAATATGAAGAGAGAAATTTGTATTTTTTTGAGATAACTGAAAAACTACTAGACCGATTCCAGAAATTTTTTCACTCTCAGAAAGCTATATCATCCCCGAGTGACATAGGCTATATTTTCCACTAGAAAATTCTGGAGATAGGTAGTACAACTTCAATAATGTGAAAAAATCAGGAATTATTAGCCATTGTCGCGAACGCTGCAAAAACCGTAAGACGTACATCGAAATAATGTATGACAAAAATGTAGCTCTTCAATAGTTCCACAAAAAAGTCCGCGACAGCATATCGCACCCCCGCTAAGAAAGTGTCACAACTCAAAAATCGTTATTATTGAGCTGAACATGCAACAACTATTGAAATACCTCGTTCTCTCTTGTATAAAAGCGTCACTTCTATATTTCAAGTAATATTCATTATTTATCATTTATTTATTCATTACTGATAAATGAATATCTGAAGTGTCTGATTTCTTCAATATCAATGATCTCGAAACAATTTTTTTCGAGTTGTGACACTTTTTTGGCAGGGGTGCGATATGTCTATCCCTCACGGTTAACATACCATTACCCTTTTATTGCAATCAAATTTTTGCCAAAAAAAAGCATCATTTCAAAGGGTGTTTTCATGAATATAGTGTTGATTCTCATCCGAATGAATACGCTCTCCATCACAAGTATTTGATTGAGTACAAAATTGCCCTTTACATCATTCGATTTCAATAAATATTCCAGAAGATATCGCAGGTTGAAGATAAAGCCGTAAAAAATAACTCTGCGGTGCTTGACGACGGCAACCCAAAATATTTCTCCCAAAATCAGACAGCGCTGCGATTGAAGTATCCCGTTAGTAAGCGCTGCGATCAGTAGGCGCTAGAGTAGATTCAGCAATGTTTTGTTTTTGTGTCATAGACAACTGGCTTTGTGTCATTCACTCTGTTTCTGTTATGAAGTTCTAGCCAAATTTATATTTTCATTCAATTGTAATGACATTTGATAGTAAAATAACGTTTTAGTGAAAATTTTCATCTGATGATCCTTTCAATAAACTTCCAAATTTGAGATACCTATATCACATGTGTACAGGACAACGTCTGTCGGGACCGCTAGTTGAATATATAATAAATCGATTAGTTGATATTCACTCATCCAATCACAAGCATTCAAATTCATTAAAATATTTACAAGGTTATCCAAAATTACAATATAATTTCATAAAATAATTCCATCGCCCTTCATACGCTGCATACCATAACATCGTTATATTATTTGAACATTCATCGCACCCATCACAAATAATTTTATTTCATTTTCCAAATTCATTTTCGTGTCTATGAATCCAAATCAATTTATCGGCGCCATCTTGTCCGCGACTCGATAGCCTTGCGCCAATCTCATGCCATGCGGATCAATAATAGTATGTTCCCTGCTCACGCGTGTCTCCACGCGCTCAACGGGTTGCCCATGATGGTGACGCTCCCGCTCTCCGCTATCCAATACCGCAGCAAGCTCCGCCGTCGCCATCCATCCCTCCTCGGGGAGTACTTCTGGCTCAAATTTAATTTCATACCACTACGTGACCATTAGTAATAAACACATCAAATGTGAATTGGTCTCCCTGAGATACACCAGTACGTAGTGATTACCAATATCATGATTGAAATTAATTTAAACTACAAAACCGCGAGCAGCACCGAGGTAGCCCAGATGGGATGACTAGGAAATTCACCACGTCACAATATATTGCTTAATATATTTTGTATTTTATTCTCTGAGAATTCCAAATTGCTTTGTATTATCGTGCCTCTCTCCCTTGCTCTGCCATTTTTCTCGATGCGATGCTGCCGGATCGTTTCCACGCGGCTATGCGGATATTCCCTCCACGTAAAATAATCTTCAAGATATATTATTCTTCCTGAATTTTTTTGAAAACCATGCGGTAAATAATTTTCATTCTTTTTCAAGTTATACCGAGTATATTACTCCGACAAACATTAGTTTTTTATCAAGATGGTGAAAGTCCTTCAATGTAAAAAAATTAAAAATATGTCATTTTCCTGCTTGTCTCCTATGCTGTCTGTACAAAAAATGTCATTTTCAATTATAATTATCTCATGTTTGGGGTGGTCAATCGTCTCCAAATTTCAACATCGTGTGTATTGTGTATTCAATTACTTATACTCCGAATTTCAGAAACTTCTTGAAAAATTGCAAATGCTTACGTACTACCTTAATTGCAATAAATTTCCTCACGCTTTTAATTCATTACCTTCTTTCACATTTTCGAAACAAATGTTCATGAAAACAGAATGCTCGCCAGGCTTTGGAGAATAATGACAAGTATTATTTGAATCTTCACTAGCTTTACCTTGGCAGCCTTTTACGGCACAACAAACTGTACTTATCGATTTTCGACGTAACAATATTTATCAACAGCGTATGCACGTCGTTCTTTTTCCCTCACAATTCAATCAAATCAAAAACTATTTTTTGTGCACTCAAATATTATTACATCACAGTGTTTTTCATCTCGGTGATTATGACAAACTCAACAGTGACTTATTTAGCCCGAAAAATTGTATGTATCGCTCAACTTGATCCTCTTGTTTTTTTCATATATTTTTTGAGTATATTCACTTTTCCACCTCGTTATGACGTCAAATGCATTGATGTTATATTAATAAGTGTTGAACTTAGAATCATTCAGAAGTTTTGGATACTAGTTCTTTCCTCATGAATTCATCTTGGCGATCAAAGAAATTTCACTTTCTGCTCATTTTTTTCAAGTTGTGTTTTCGATCAATCAATTACAAGTTGGAAGGGAATAAAGGTGAAATACTATATGTAATTAGCATCCAAAAATTTTTTTTATTTCTGACCGCATTCCAAATTTCTTCACCATTTTTATGAACATTTCGAACATACGCGATACAAAGAAGTCATTGGGTGCCCAATCTGGAAAGTCGAGTAGATGGGTTCATGTCATCAGTAGCCGTTTTTTATGATAGGTACTCAAACAGTCCACTAACGTCACACTGCGTGCTCCTGTTACAGTTATCTCATTCCAAATAATGGACGATAATCATTTCTTGCAAATTCTAATGGGCCAAGATCACTCGCTTCTCAGCTGGGAATGCACCAGAAGTGTATAACAGATATTCATGTCGAATGTTATACATCTGTTCGTGGAAGACGCTTATGGCCACAGAAATTTCGGGGTTTTCAATTCGATGAATTCCAATAACAATGTGATGAATTCCCTCCATCATCTTTGATGTCGTTACCTTAATCGGACGCCAGGAGCATGTTCCATCTTGTGTCGAGGTTGAGCCACGTTGTTACCGATTTTTTTCAACTGCTGTTTTGGGCGAAGACAGTGAGAAAAATTTAGGGATGTTTTTTGTTTCAATAAAAAACAAGAATTATGTAAATTTCATTCGATATGCATTATAAAACACATCAATCAAATTATGAATCGAGTTATGAATTTTTATACAATAGTAATATAAATGTATTAATCCAAAGATGCAAGAAATGATGGGTATACAGTAGTCTCAATCATTTTCACAGTCATTCCTGAGTATTTGGATATAATTAATAATGCGAAATTTCAATATAAGTAGTTTGAATTGGATGGGGATGAATGGACACGATGTTTTATGAACATACAATACCGAAAGGAAAATCAATGGAGGAAAATACCACACATACCACGCACGAATCAATGTGCGTAACATTTTGGTGCGTATACTTATGTTTCATTATATTTCATAATATCATAGCTGACCATACATAAATCTTTCCGAACCTTTCTGATGTGCTCACCACATCACTCCATAATCGAACTATTTTCAACGACGGAACAGAGTGTGTATGGATCTTGTTCAAGTGAGCTTCAATTTGCGCAGCTGTCCACTGCGGCAAATTAGAATGTTACATGTGATAAATACTGTACGATATTCATTTTGATTCATTTTTCTGGGAACCACTGATGAACGCAGTTTCAACAACTACAAAACATATCTAGAGGCTTTAAGAGTGCTTCATTCAAATGATGTACTACAAAATCGATTGTATGACCTTTGTGTGTTAATCCAATATGTATTGAACGACCCTCGTACGTCCCAAATGAGTCGTGCTTTCGCTCAAACTTGAGGGTTCATATAAACGAATATCGAGGTTATTTTTCTCGTGAAATATCTCATTTCTGATGTAATCAATAATAAACGTTCTCCAACATAACTGGGCAAACGCATTTCATATATGGGCTTGAATGAGTCGGCTCAGTAAGGGATTCAATAGTTACTTGGATAATGTTCCGAATACAAGATCTGGAGCCGATAGCGAAAATTTCACCATTCACTCATCTAATTGAGATATTTCCAAATTTTCGGCACATAATTTATTGATGAGGATAATTTCATATCATTTTTTTTGTCTCTTAGAAAATCTTCATGTAAATTGTGTAATGTGATTGGTATTATATTAGGTGATTGGTATATGTGTCAAATGAATCTCTAACTGAACATAAAATTTGAATAAAGGAATACTGTCTCACATTGTTTGATCATCGAGACCAGAATTTATTGTCATATTACTTCACGAATTATCAATCATTCATCTTACCATTCGAATAACACAAATGAGGAATGCAACAGTAGTGTGCTTTATGTTTTATCAATTAGAGTTGCGAAAATATATGTAACAGGTCAAATGGAATGAATTCGTTCAATGATTTGATTTTGATGCCACCATATCATCATTCACGATGTATCGTGTTTGAATTTCTCGTTTGAATTGTTCGAATTGTTTCCGATTCACAATGTTCTGACGTTCCCGCCATGCTGATCGGGTTTTCCGCGTTTGTAGACCCCAGTGTATGGTGAACGCTGGTGACAAGACTCTAAACTGATAACCTGCTATGAACATCTCGTACACCTGCAACAAAGAATTAATTGTATTAATTCTAGAACACTGGCAGTATTCAGTCTACACTCTGCTATTTAATGCTCAGAAAATTTCGGGTAAATTTTTCCACCATTTTCATATTATATATGTAGGAACAAAAAAAAATTCAGAATATACATATAAAGAATATATATATGAGCAATATAAGAAATTGTCAGGCACCTCACTGTCGTCTCACTGGTGATGAGTAACATTGACGTCAATGGAGAAGCCGGAGTAGGTACATGCGCACAAATAGCAGCACTGCAACAACTGCTCCCACTACTTCTGATAGACCAATCAGGAGTCAGTAGTAGCTCAGCCGGGATAGGAGTTGGCTACGTTTCATAAAGACATTGTTGTACAAAAAAAAAACCAACGTGTTGAACGATACAGAACTAATCGTACTCAGCGATAATGAAGTTGACCGAATGAAGGTTCGAGAGCTGGAGGTCGGACTGCAAAAGCGGCAATTGCCTATATACGAAAGAAAGAAGGAACTTTAGGCAAGGTTGAAGGCAGCTATGCTATGGCAGAGGGCACAGGATTGCGTAGTGGTGCCAAATGACGACAACGACAACGACAACGACGACAACGACGACAATGATGACGATGATAACGAAGACGGCAAAGACGACATGATCAGTGAAGATGGTGATAGAGATAAATGCGATGAAGCACGATACGTTACAACGTTTATCCAGAGAAGACCAACTCCAGAACATCAGACAGTCCCAACTATCCGAGATATAGGAAAGTTTAGCGGAGATGACTCTGCATCTATTGGAAAATGGCTAGAAGACTTTGAAGATGGTGGCCCAAACGAGTATCTGGGTATACATTCATAAGGTCACACATGCCAAAAGATTGCTGAAGGGGTCGGCAAGGCGATTTGTAATGTATGAACGATGCAGTAAGACATGGGCACAACTCAAGAAAGCATTGATCAATGAGTTCGGAGAAACAGTAAATAGCCACCAGATCCACCAGAGGCTCGCCCGAGAAGAGAAGAAACCAGATAAAAGCTATCCCGAATTCATCTACCGCATGATGGAGACAGCAGCTTAGGCGGAAGTCGAGACGTCGGCGACAATTAGGTACATCATTGAAGGTATCATAGATGAACCAGCGAATAAAGTAATACTCTATGGCGTACAGAACATCAAGCAATTAAAAAAACGACTCTCTCGATACCAGCAAACGATGGTGGATATGGAAACAAAGTCCAGAATGGCAGAGCCGAAGAAACCAGCAAGCACCAAGAAAGATGAAAGACGAGTAGCAGCCTGCTTCAACTGTGGAGGCAAAAACCATTTAGGCAGAGAATGCCTAGAAAAATCTAAGGGTACTAAATGTTTCAACTGTGGGGAAATTTGTCATATCGCCATGAGATGCCTAAAATCCAACAAATCCACCAACGCTGTAATGAGCAAATCAAGGAGAACATTTGAGAAAGTGAATGAATTGTTGTATGGATGATAATGAATGATGAAATGGATGGCTGGATACCGGAAGATGTTTTACACGATGTGAAGTGAAGTTGCAAGGTACACCATGTAAAATACGATGTCGTTTTATTGATAAAATACACTTGAAAGATCACAGTAATTGTTGAATTATGTAAATGATCGTTGATCGCAAAAAAGGTTCAATTGTATGGAAAGAATAATTGTCGAGATGTTATATGAGATTTGGTTACACGCGATTATATCAATGCACGTGGCCACCAGTATGTATATAGAAAAATATAAAACTAATCTGCGTTGCAGTATTGGCCAATAATTAATTATATGTATTAATTATTGTGTAATTGAAAATACACCCGGTAGTGATGAGATGTGCGTTGCACTTGAATAATTGTAGGATCACGTTATGATGAAAAGTAATTAATTTAGGGACGAAGAGTAGCACGATGTGCGTTGTATAGTTGTCCGTGCGGAAGTGATTGGAAAATTGAATGTGCATTGCATTGTCTGGAATCAACGGGGTCCAAATTCACGGACCACTTTGTTTGATGTATCCGTGTATAGATGTGTGAATGTAGTGTCCAGTGAAGACAGCACATCTGCATTGCCGCGCACATATTAGCGCGCACGACAAGCTTGTATTAGTGTGCATGTGATCGTCCAGTGTGAACAGCATGTGTCTATTGCCGCGCACGTGCGACGCGCACAAGCTTGTGTTGGTGTGTATATGATCGTCCAGTTTGGACGACATGGTTGTGTGCGAGTATGTATGTGACGGCCTAGTAGGTCGCCCATTTTCCTCAAACTCGAGCAATATTCCTTTGACTCATAATACAAAATGAAAATAACAAAATCACGTAGAGTCGCACGTGTGAACAAGTATTCCAGTGAATAAAATCATTCGAGGAAAATACAGGTTGAAAGGACTTGCAGTTGTTAGAAGAATATTACGAATCAAATTACAAGCAACCACACGAGAGACAGTTACGGTCCAACGTTATGTTATGATGTCCACTGAGACTGTTATAAACGACTGGTGTGCTCTTGCTATCTACTATGTCTCTCTCTTTCACTCCCTTGCCTGCTCCTTCCTAACGACCAGCTGAATATTTATAAAGTCATGACGCAGGAGCGGTCGGACCGGGCTCGGCTGGTCGACCTCAGGCCGCGAACGAAAGCCACAAGCGCGTTTCATAAAGTTTCATTGTAATAGTCTTGTTCTTCCTCTGACTTTCCTCGAAACAGGAGCCAGTTGAATTGCATTATACAAATCGCAATCTCGCCAAGTCACCGGATGAACGAGCGCGCGCGTATTTTCAGGTGCTGCCCTGAATCTGCGGCGACCGGTTTGGTCAAATCTTAAACAGAAGCAACAACTGGAAGATGTTCTAATCAAAGAATGTAAATTCACAGCTCTTGTAGACACTAGTAGTGATTTAACGTTTATAAGAACTGATGAGTACATGCAAATGGGTTCACTACCTTCGAAACCATGTAAAATGACATCTGAACGGTCAGAATCAAAAGAGAACTCAAGGGGAATCGGAACAGAAATAAAGATAGATAGGGAAATATTCAAAACCAAACGTTACGTGATACCAGGAAGTATCTTGAAATATGCTGAATTACTGGGCTCCGACTTCTTGCAACAGACTGAATTATATATGAAGAATGGTGATGTTCAAGTAAAGATAATAGAAGAAAAAAAACCCGACATATTCAAGATCGATAAAATAAAAAGAGATGATGATTTGGACCTGACACATATTTCATGTATCAAGAAAAGAGAAGAGATTGAAGAAATGATCGAAAACTACACACCGAAGAAGATAAAAGATGTCGGAATAACAACGAAGATAATATTAAAGAATGAAATTCCGGTTGTATCCGCGCCAAGAAGACTGTCAGCTCATGAAAAAGAAATTGTGAATGGAATCATGGAAGAATGATTACGTGAAGGAATTATACAACAGTCCGATTCAGAGTATGCTAGTCCATTGGTGCTGGTCAAGAAGAAAGATGGTAGCACGAGAGTATGCATAGATTATCGAATGCTCAATAAGAAGATTGGAAGATTACAATACCCTCTGCACATTATAGAGGACCAGGTGAATGAATTACAAAAAGCACGAATATTTACTACCTTGAATTAAAAAAATGGATACTTTTACGTCCCAGTTCATAAAGACAATGTGGAGTACACGGCTTTCGTAACACCAAACAATCAATATGAATTTGTGGAAACGCTGTTTGGATTATCAATCGCGCCAGCTGTGTTTCAAAAATTCATGAACGCAGTATTTAGAGAATTGATAGCAGCGAAAATTGTATTAACGTACATGGATGATTTGATTCTTGTAGCAGGAGACCAGGAAGAAGCAATGTACCGGTTGAAGCGTGTTATTTCAGTAGCCCAAGACCATGGACTCATTATAGATTCGAACAATATGCAAATTTTTGCAAGAAGAAATTGAGTATTGAGACCACAATATTCCAAACGATCAAGTGAGACCATCCCAAGTAAAATATAAAGTTATAGAAGGATTCAGACTACCGAAAAATGTGAAAGAAATACAAAGCTTCCTGGGATTAACAGGATATTCAGGAAAATTCATTCCACGATATTCAAAAATAGAAAAACCTCTGACTGACCTCCTAAAAAAAGACACTAAGTTCCACATGGGAGAAAAAGAGTACGGGCTAATAGCAAACCTCGAGGCAGAATCAAAATCAAGACGGGTATTACGATTATACAGATGGACAGCAGAAACAGAGCTACATACAGATGCTTCATGTGAAGGATATAGCATGATGCTGATGCAGAGAGGTGATGACGACAGTCAACAGCATCCAGTTTATTATGCAAGTGGGAAGACAACACCAGCAGAGTTAAGGCTCACGAGCTATGAGTTGAAAGTACTAGCCATAGTAAAAGGACTCAACAAGTTAAGAGTGTATCTATTGGGAATACCATTCAAGATTATTACTGATTGTCAAGCGTTTGCCATGACAATGAGGAAAAAAGATATTTGCCCGAAAATCGCACGAGGGACATTGAAGCTGCAAGAGTATGATTATGAAGTGTGCCATCGACCAACAAAAAACATACAGCATGTAGATGCATTAAGCAGATATCCGATACCATCAGTATTATTAGCAAGAGAGTGTCGAGACGGTGTCCTAGCACGAATCAAAAGAGCACAACAGGAAATGAAGAGCGACCGGAAGTACTCAAGTGCGCTGAAGAGGGAAAAGCTGAGGGCCACATCATTTTCAACGACTTACTGTATAAGGAGGTGAGAAATCAATTATTGATCATAGTTCCGAGAAAATTACAGACGCAGATAATAAGGCCAGCCCATGACCAAAGACACTATGGAATATCAAATACTGAGGCATTGGTGACAGAGAATTATTGGTTCAAGGGGTTGAGGCCTAAAATTGGAAGATTAATAGAAAACTGTCTCAGCTGCATTCTAGCCGAAAAAAGCATGGGAGGCAAGAAGGGCTCATTCAACCAATTCCGAAAAGAAACAGACCCTTAGATACATTTCATATCGATCATGTGGGGCCTGTGGCGATGACACAAAAACGATATCAGCAGTTGTTCGTTTTGTGAATGCTTTCACTAAATTTATATAGTTATCCCTGACAAGGTCAGCGAATGCCGCAGATGTTATAGAACGATTGAGAAAGCAACTACAGTATTTGGGAATCCGAGAAGGATCGTCATAGATAGGGGTGCTGCCTTCCCATCAAATGCTTTTATGGAGTACTGTCGAGAGGACGGCATACAGCATTTACTAATAACCACGGGCGTACCAAGAGGGAACGGTCAGGTGAAGCGCATAAATAAAATACTCATACCATGTTTGACCAAATTATCAGCACCTACACCACATAATTGGTATAAATATGTTGACAAGGTTCAGATGTACATAAATAATTCAATAAACTGCAGTACCTAGCGAACTCCGTGCCACCTTCTGACGAGGGTCAAAATGAGAACAAGAGAAAATCCACAAATCCGAGAAATTATTGAAGAAGAATGGGTCAATGACTTTGAAAAAGATGGAGAGGAATTACGTGAGATGGCCAAGGAAGCAATTTGAAAAGTCCAACAAGAAAATGTAAAGACGGCAAATGAAAAAAGAAGAGAGCAGACAGTGTACCAACTGTATGATTTGGAGGCAGTAAGAAGAACACAGTTTGGACCAGGATTGAAAATACATGAGAAATTTTTGGGGCCTTACAAAATTTCTAAAATCATGAAACATGGGCGATATCTAGTAGATAAAGTTGGTGAACATGAAGGCCCGAACGAAACTTCAACGTCAGCTGATAACATGAAACTATGGGTTGATAGTCTAGATCATCACAATATTGAAGACGAATGTGGCGTCAGCCAAAAACTTGGAGAAATCGAGAACAATTTTGGAGAAAATGAAGAATTGCAACATCTTAGGGCAGATGTTTGGTCAGGAGGGCCGAATGTAGGAACAGAAAAAATTCAGAATATACATGAAAAAATATATATTGTGACGATGCATTTCGTAACGTCTCCGGAGGTACAGGCAGTGCCATCTGGGACAACTGCCTTTTGCAGTATAATCGATAAATCTATCGATGCGCAATTTTGGCCAATTGATTTATTAAGAAGACCGCGGAAGGCATGGTCAAATGCCGCGTGAACACTGTAGTATTACCGCACATAAAGAAAAGTATTGAAAAAAATTGAAAGAACAAAAAGTGATAAATAACCATTGAAATTAATTGAAACTATTGTGGTGATTGAAGATATAAGTTGATAGTAAAGTGAATATACTGGACAAATGTGAATAAAGTGAATTGAATAAAAGATACTATTGAAATAAAATACTATTGAAATAAGTGACCGTGTTAGTGGTTGTATCCAGTACCGGGAGCAGCTCGACAGCGTCATCACATTCATCTTAGTCCATGGCAGAAAGTAATCATCCCAAGTAAATATAATGAATATAATAAAAAGTAGGTTGGCTGTAGAAACATCGTGCACAGCGTAGCGATAGCGAGATATTGCTTATGGCGGCAAGCAGCGGTGTGCTGCGTCGCAACACGAGGCCCGTGACGTCACCCAAGTGGTGTGTAAAGAGTTGGTGGCTAACTGCCTTCCTTTCCCACACGGCCCGCCCGGGCAATGTCATATGTAGGGCGTCCGAAAAATAATTGATAGAAAAAATAATAATTAAAAACTCAACATTTAACTAAACAATTGATGAATAAATTAATATAAATGATTATTATTAAATAAATATTTTGGTTTATTATGATGAAAATTATTATTATTATTGTTACTATTGCTATAGGGTTTTCCTGCATTTTCTTCCTATTTTTGCATAATTATAATAAAAAGCAGGTGGCATCCCAGAGGGAACAGCATTTTTCAACACCTTCTCCGGAAGTAAAAGGGACACAAAGATAAGTAGAAATTCATATTATAAATAATTTTCAGCTTGGACCGGAGGAACGTGACAATATATATGAACAATAGAAGAAATTGACAGGCGTCCTACTGATGATGAGTAACATTGACGTCAATGAGAAAACCCATGACGTTAATAGAAAAGCCGGCGTAGGTACATGCGCACCAATAGCTGCACTGCAGCAACTACTCCCACTACTTTTGATAGACCAATCAGAAGTCAGTAGTGGAACATGAAGGCAGCAGCACGGGCCCATATGGCTCTCTCACAATTTGAATCTGAACGAGAACAGAAGACGAAGCAGCAAAGAAGAAAAACGAAGAAGAATTCTCTAAATTCGCGATTGTAATATCTCTCATCTCGCAATAGAAAACTCTCTCATTCACATAATCTATTATAACTGTATATAACTCCTATTGAATGAATAAATTTTCAACTACATATATAATGTCGTAATAATTCATATACGCAACGTTACTTTCAAATTATTCACAAGCTCATTATGCAGTGACAGTTTTCATTCTCACCTGAATGAAAAAACGTGATGAGTCAGAGAAAACTCATTCCCGTCATGACGTCTGCCTAAACAAAAAAAACTGAATTCATAATTCAATCATTCCCGCTTATCGATTTTCAATTCTAATGAGGCCACGCGGGGCACAAACAGATCAATAATGGTGCGACTTAAAATCAATTGTGGCGCTCACCAATCAATTGTGCCAACAACTTCTGCAGAACGTTCTGGAAGCATGCCTCGTGCTATTTCTCTCATCTCCATTTTATTCATCTCTCGTACAGAACTCAATCAGTACACGCGTATCACTCTTTCACCCTTCAAGTTTCACTTCATCACTTCGTTCAACGCTTCAAGGACAAGCCACTCCAAATAGATTAATACAGTCTATATAGTTTAGTTGGGCTACAAGCAAAATATACTAACAGCAGTAACATGAATCAATATAATTTATTGTCACACAAAATATACCAGTCAACATCACAAGCGCACAGAAGATTTCCTACATATATTATTCAACAAAACAATTTCACGGACGTTTACTCAAAAAGCTTAAAAGAGAAATCAAAATCACGATCACTTTACACTCATTATAATTGAAGAAAAATGCAATCACACATATCACAGACACTTCACAAATCAACCCCATAACGCTTTGAAAACTATCACATTCAACACACCACTGGTAACATCATTCATTTCAATTACAACTCATTTCAATTACACTTGATTATTCATATTTCCATACAATTATTTTGAACTTGTGACCGCGAAAAGAACTAAGCGAAGTTACAACAACTTGGCGGAAACGCAGTCATTACATTTGTTGTATTCATCATTCTTACATTTATTATTTTCACATCATTTATACAACAGTATTCATGAAAATGAATGAAAAAAATTTGAAGAACAGTAGCTACATGCGCACACAAAGGCAGTATACCTGGCGCACATCTGGATTTTGGTGTACTTTATCCATAAATGGAATAAAATCCCGACCTATCCTCACAATCTTCAATTATTTATGTCTACCAAAACATTAATTAACATGTATTTGACCGAGCTTGCTTTGAATCACAATATTATATTATTAAATTATCGATAAATATATATCTCTATTGTAATATCATAAGAAATGAAAAAAAAATAAGGAATAGATTGAAGCAGTTGTAAACTAAGTGAATAGATGAAAAATTATTGCATTAAATTTCCAAAATCATTCAATATTCATCATTCAAAACTATTCCATTGATTGTAATCGATGATACACACTTTGAATAATGGTTGAAATGAAAATAATAGATTATGATGGACGAAAGAAACTTCCAATTCATTTATACTTTACATAAACGAAAAAAAAAATGTATTTAAACGTGTGAATAATAAAATAAAAAAACTTATCTAGATAATCACATCATCTAGTAAGTATAATGAGATATTATTGGCGATTACTTGAGTTTTTCGCATTCTCTCTCATAAAACTATACACACAATCGTTGATAATATAGTCGGCATATTATTTCAATTTGAAAAATGTTCATTAAGAATGATTTTTTAACTTATTAAATCACTTCTGAAGCATTATTCATCTTTTCATAGTTTCAATAATGGACCTGCCATTGATGAATAATATTAAATATTAAAACAGTTGCCAATTCGATTGGTCAACATATCGTGAAAAGTGTATATTTATTCACATAATTTACGGCGAATCGCATGGGTTAAGAACACTTTCAAAAGAAAATTTAAGCTGGAATTTCATTTTGGAAAAGATTGTGGAGCCATCTAGGGCCCGTAAATGACCGTAAGTACCAGAGTAATATCGACCTCAAAGATATTTACCGAGGAATGCAATCGAATGGTATCTTTGCAGCCGTGGCGCTAAAATAACGCATCCTGATTGTCCGTACTTAATTAATTATTAATTCAGAATTAGATGTATTCATTGATGAATTATAAATGGATTCCCGTTCAGGACCGTCTCATGAATCTAAACCTTCAGGGAAAGTCATTAAATACGTTATATCCTGTAGATCTGCTCGCCATTTTAATTGGACGTACTCAATCACATTATTAAGAAATTTTCTCAAAAAAATTTGGCAAAGGCAATATCGGAACACAAATATAGTCCTCCAAAAGTTTGGATGAATAGCCGTGTTCTAAAAAACACATTTTATTCTTGCATGCATATAGTGGCTGTGACACGACTTCTGCGCTGTCTAAAGAAAGGAAAAAACTTCCTGTTAAATATTCAATAAATATTTAATATATTCATTTTGTCTCGATTGATGGCAGCACGTCCTGGACATGCATGCTGCTTGTCCTGGATGCTCAACCGCTCCTCCCCCACGCGGGGAGGGGGTGCGCAATTAACCAATTTTGGTCAATTGCACCTAAAATGATCGACGCGCGCATTGATCGACGAACAATGCATCGATGCCTCTGGTCGATCAGTTCTGTCCAAGCCTCTCATCGTCGGTTGCGATGTAACCATCAGTCTCAAAAGGTCTCATTCACTCTCATTTTGTCTCATCCAGTCTCAATGTACACGTGGTACACACTCATCGCAATCTCATCTTTTCGCATTCTCATCGACTCTCATGATGTATATCATAAAATACTCAACGCAATTAATTGTTTCACTCTCAACGTTTATATCTCACCTCATATCTCATCAAACTCAATGTTAATCATTTCACATATTCTCATCGAGTATTGCGACGCATACAACGAAGCAACTACTTATCTGAATTGATCTCAAAATATCAATTTCCTCAACGCATCTCATTGAACTTATGTAATTCATATTTGTGCATAAGATTTAGTCTCAGAATTCCAAGTGGATCAATAATATCCTCCTTGGTGGTGTTTTTGCAATTCTAGTCAAAACTCACTAGTCTACATCTCACCGCTCACTACACAACATATTGATCAATAATATCAATTGTATTCTTTTTTCATTATCAAACAATCGTTTCTCTTATCAAAATTCAATACTATCTCACTCTCATTATCTACAATATTTTCTTCTCATCATCAATCTCAAGTAAAATTACAGTGTACAAAGTGTAAATATAGTGATAAGTACATCTCAATAAATTGTATATATTTCAAGCATAAAACCGGCACAACTGTCCACTACGATTATTGCAATTCCAACAGCAATTCACCCCGGCTTCTCATCCCATCCCAATCCAACATCATACAGTCCACTTCAACTCTCATCCCATATGAAATAAATAATTTATTTTATATCTTATTCAAATTTTTACACTTCCATTAGAACATTAGAGAAACTTCCCAATTTCGATCCACTGGTTCACGTATTTTGACAAGAAAATTGCTCTGTACAAACATCGTATGTAAATGGAGTACGCATCTTGTTGGCAATATATGATGGCCCATAAATTAAGGACAATATCAATCATTTTCACTACACGCAATTCGTCAAGTCAACAAAGCTCGATAAATTTGTGCAGTTATCAAATCTTTCACCAGAGAGTGTAGCGGCTCATCAACATATCAACCGTATATATTATCAAATTCAAACTTGGTTAGGGAATAGTTTAGAACCTTAAGAATGGGGTTGGGCGCTACAGAATGAACTCTTGGAACCGATAACGATGATATCACCACCATCTCTAGATGAGCTACTGAACAAATTATTTTGCAACAGCCAGAATGATTGTGGTTCACGTTGCGGCTGCAGGAAATCAGGGATACTATGTTCTTTAGCTTGTGGCCAGTGTAATGGGCAAGCTTGCCTCAATGCTCAATCGTACCAGAACGATCTCAATGGAGAAAGTGCATTTGATCCCGAAATCCTTGACGATTTAGAGACGAATATTCTTGATAACCTAGATGATGTTAATGAATCGAAAATTTTCGAGCGACCGGATGAAAAATAAAAAAATTGAGACCCATGTCCTTCATATTATTAAAATTCACGTAAATTCTCTTCACATTTAAACTTCAATTGTACTGAACAAATGTAAGAATCAAAATATAAATGGGACGAGGCAAGGTCGATTGATCGATGGATAATTGCGTTTATTTGAAAAAATTATCCAACTGTAGTTGATTTTCAGGATAATGTTTCCAGCCCTGCTCGTAGGTGTTCTGCTGCTGCCGTATTCAGACTTCGACTGCCTGACGTTGGTTGATAACAAACGAAGCGAAAAAAATACAATAGGATTAGTCGTCTTTGAGATAATTTGTGATTGGTGCTTATGATGAATTTTCAAGTAGACTGTATTTTAATTTCAAACAGATGGGATGTAGAAGGATGGAAAATAGTGAGCACAAATTTCTGACGGCAACACAAAATGCAATTGAACACTCGCTTAACAAAAATATAATTTGATTTACTTGAACATTGATATTGAGTAGTAGGTGATAAACACTTATGGTTATTATTTGGTATACGTTCATTTTTCATTACAGCACAAAATTTGAGTTATACCAAAATCATTCGGACACAAATGACTTCGATGTGATTTGTACTGAATTGTAATTTTTGAATGAACATTTCTCGAGTCGCCAAGATAATGGCTACCACCTCGTGGTTGTGAAGCACGAGGCTGACGACGAGATTTGCTCCCACTGATATGCACTAAATGAATTTTTTTTGCTTGATTCGACGTGGCGGTGTATCTCTTCCTTTTAATGATAGCTTGATTCTGACTTTGGTGAATTGCAAATTGTTGGAAATTTTCGCTGAACAAAACTGACACACAAAAAAATGTTGATAATTCAATCTACTTGTATCTTGAACGGAGCGGAAAATGTATTCCCTCATGGTCCACTTAAGAGAAGCCTTAAAAAAATCGAATTGTTCAAATAAACGACGCACTACATATTTTTTGAGTACTTTTTGGAAATGTTTATTAGAACAGCGTTACTTGGATGAATCATTATTTTTACTTCTATTATATGCATAGTATTATGCCCATCAATTGTGGAAACATTAATGTCTGCATTATCTGCAGTGTTGAAAATACATGATGCTCTTCATTTCATTTTCCTATTATTGATGGCAGCACATCCTGGACATGCATGCTGCATGCCCTGGACGCTTGATCGTTTTTCCCACACGCAGGAAGAGAGTGTGCAATTGACCAATTTTGGTAAATTGCACCGAAATGAACGACGCGCGCACTGATCTCAGGACAATGAGTCGATATCGCGTGAGGATCATTAGTATTTTTGCAGGCCCACAACCTCACATACGCATCTCACCTTTTTCTTGAGTAATTTCTCATCAAGATTTTCTCATTGATATTATGTAAGTTGAATGTGTGCATAAAATCCCTATAATTCCAAGTGGATAAATATCATCCTCCTGGGTGGTGTTTTATTATAACAGTGTCAAATGATTCGCCAGTCCACATCTCACCGCTCAACAAAAAATATATTGATCAATAATATCAATAGTATTTCTCTTCTTATCATCTACAATGTTCTCTTCTCATCAATCTCAAGCAAAATGACGGTGTATAAAGTGTAAATATAGTGATAAGTGTTTTTTTTTCAATAAATTGTACGTATTTTATGTCCAAAGCATTCATACAAGTGTTAATCACGAATTTGCTTTCCCATCACGCAATCTATTCCGGCTTCTTATCCAAATCCATCTCACTAATACAGTCCACAATTTTCACCCCATAAAAAGTAAATTTCTCATCTTTTATCTCAATCAATTCCTTACATGCAGCATACTGTAGAATCACATCAAGCTGTGAAAGAATACGAGGTTGAGGATAATGAACAGTTGATACTTCATACGTCACAGCATCGCTATATGGAGTATAGAATCTAAAACTTGATGAGACATCTAGTAATCTTTTTGAAGCATATCTTCTATGAAGGAATACAGAAAGGCTAAGTAGCAGCTGTGACGGAAAAGATCATGGACGCATTACCCTCATTATAACATGGGCTATGGCTGTAGATTTTGCTTCAATTTTTTTTTGTTTTGCCTTTTCTATTCTTCACAATTAACTCATGCAGAAAATGTGTTGAAGTTTTCGGAATCTCGTCATTAATATTATTTAACATTCGACTTGGTGGTGGATAAGAGTCGTGAATAATTGTTATGGAACAAATATCTTCTTCAATTATTGATGCAGCCGCTTTATTTGTTTAGCCGCCTCTATACTTCGAAGACATTTATCACGGTGATTCCATTTTTTCTCTTCATATCAAAATTCAATTGAAATATAACCAGTAGTATCTCGAGAGCAAATTATTGTTGAAGATTTACTTTCCGTGGTAATCACAATAGTGCTCCCATACTGAGCAATCAATTCTCTCAAATAAGCCTAAGATCCGGACCTAAATCGACCTTCACCGAGCTGATAATAGAATAGAACTTATTTTATAATAAATTTAGTATATTAGAAGATATATTGAAAATGGGTTGCCAAAAAAAATCCTGGACAGAACATTTTGAATTATTTTTTGAAAAATGATTTTTCATTAAATGTTGCAACATCAAGATGATGAGAAAATTTTAAACTGGACTTACAGTATAAAACATAGAATGTGCAGACGTGGGGTTGTCGATTATTTACCTGGACAAACTACTGGGTTGCCAGGTATTAACAGGTATGTCGATGCCAGTTACTTTCACTTGATTGGATAATAGAAAAAATTTCATGTCAGCATAAGCGCTGTTTTATTGTGAACACGTTGATATAGGGTTGTCTGCGAAAAATTCGGTCCTGATAGAGGTTTACGAATTTCAAAGATTTAAATTTCAACGCATGTGGAAATGAGTGACAGAGAGATCCCAGGTAAGTATACCATGTAATAATAAAGAACCGAACATTGCAGTCGTGTCTGATGGGATCCTGAATATGAGAAGGTGCGCATGCTCGGTACGTAAACTATGGAGAGTACAGGTACCCCTACTACCCTCCATATTGTAAATTGTACGCGTTATTTTGGAGTAACTAATGACTAATCATATTATATTGTATCGAAAACACGTGATATTCTGTATCGTTGTGATAAAAAATGGCTAAACAGTGTTTTTTGTGTGACTCGGACGATTCTTTAAGTGATTTTACTGATGAAACTTCCAAAATTTTTCGTTAGAGCTAACTTTTCGTAAAAAAAACTTCAAATATCATGAAGTTGAACTAACTAAAGCAGCACTCGATTTTGTTGGTTACCATACCACGTGTTACAAAAAAGTAACTGTTTTACGAAATATGTACAATGAAGAATATAAAATTCCTCTTCCAGAGTATTCAGTAAGTACATAATTCATGATTTTTTCAATTATTATCTAATAGAATTCGGAATAGCACAATTTTAACGTCCGTTGAATTCGTTTTCATCAAACAAATAATTTGAAAAATAATTTTTCTGAAGGACCTCTCGCCTGTTTCTTTATCTTTCGTTTTTCAGTTCCTACGTTCTTACGATTTCAATCATTTTTCAAAATTTTTCGGAAGAAAATAAGACAAAAAAAATATTATTGATGTAAATAAAGCTCTTCATAACAATGAAATTTCAAACATTGACATTAAATATGAAAAATTGCTTCTAGAGAACATGTCAATACTTCAATAGCTGATGAAGGCACAGAATGCCTAGATTTTAGTGTCCATTCTAGTAAAGCGGTTACTGAGGGTGAAGAAAATAATACTGATGTCACATCTCACACTTCTACGGCTTTGGGTGAGGTGGGAAAATATTTTGGTATTTATCCAAATTAGGGCCTACAAAAAAAAAGAAATTTTTTTTTAAAAATTACAGAAAAGATATAGATACATAATTCATGAACAGGTTTTTATTCAAGATGATAAAAATCAAAGAAATATTCAATGAATTCTTGATCAATTTATTGTTTACGCTGAAAACCATTCTTCTTCAGTGAATTTCTATTCATAAAATGAATTTTATTGTTTCAGGAAGCGTCAACATCAACAGCATCGTCGTCCAATATAAGTACATGCTTGTTTTGCAATTGCGCAAGAAAAAATTTCGGGGAGAAAAAACAAAATCTTACATTTCCTCAGACTGGCCAAGTTAATCAAAAAATAAAACAAATAGCTAGAAAGCTTGATGATTCATAAATCTTGTCAAAACTTGAAAACCAAGCTATTGCTTATCATCAGTCTTGCTACGCATTTCATTTGACCAAAGAAAGACGGTCCACTCAAGAACATAAAGATTCAAGTAACCAGAAATATCGTGATATACACAAATTGGCTTTTGAATCGCTAAAAACTTTTATTGTAGAAGAGGTCGTTGAAAATAATAAAGTAATGTCTTTCGTTCAACTATCTCGAAGATACCAGGCTTTGTTATTGGAGTTTGGTGACTGTGAAATAAATTCTGATTTTATCAAAGATTATCGAGCTGAAATATTGCGAAAAAAAATGGAAAAAATCTTTGGTGATCGTGTTATCATTGAAGCATCTACTGGGCCACGTCATCAAAAAATCATCCATAAAACGGACATCGACATCTCAATTATGGAAAATAATACCAAAATGTTGGAAAGGAAAG
This sequence comes from Dinocampus coccinellae, assembly GCA_963920625.1. Classification (NCBI taxonomy): domain Eukaryota; kingdom Metazoa; phylum Arthropoda; class Insecta; order Hymenoptera; family Braconidae; genus Dinocampus; species Dinocampus coccinellae. The sequence goes on from OY987191.1 coordinate 1,507,790, forward strand.
AAGACCACAAATTTGGAGATGTTGCATTTGAGAAGTTGCATCAAGAACATTGATTCTTATCCTCTTCCTAGACGTTCAACTGCTGATGATATCATACGAGGAGAAAGCGAAATTCCTAAGGAGTTATTCAATTTTATACGAAATCTTGCTTATGGGCCAAACGTTTACGAGGAAAATGCTGACTCAACTACAACAAAAATAACATCTATACGTAGTGACATAATATACGCTGTTACCAAGGGGAAGAGTACGACGCAGAAGAAGACGACGAACAATTTCCAAACAAGATTAAAAGTTTTGACTCCAACTTTATACCGCCATGTTGGGTTCCCCTACTACAAAAAATTCTAAGAACAATATATGTTAATTCAATGTGGCTGAATGCGACTGATTCTATATGTGCAAAGTTAAACCCTGCAAACTACAATTGGCATTTAGATGGTTTTTTATAACCGACAGGTTTTATCGGAAATCCAACTCCTTTGAAAATCCGGAACATTATTCAAATGGAAGTTAATGAGGAAGAACCTAATGAATCCGATGAATTCGAGAGTCACAATTTCACTTCCGATGAATCAGATATTGAATAGAGAATATTTATTGAAGATTTTTTTTTTCATTAATATTATTTTTGTACTTTTGCTGGTCTGTAATGAAATTTTTGAATATAATACAAGATCTTTAGTCTATATTCTTGTTATTTTTTTATTTGAATTTTCGGCAGTCCAGTTTGTTTCCCTTTAATTTTTTTCAGGAAGTGCAAAAAAATTCCGAAGTAAGTTATAGATATTTTCATTAATTACGTTATCATATTTTGAGTTACGAGAAGTGTTCTATTAGAGATATATTATTATACTTATAAGTTAATATATGTATTGTGACGTTACATTCGGCAACGTCTCCGGAGGTACAGGCGGTGCCATCTAGGGCAACTGCCCTTGGCAGGGCCATCGATAAATTTATCGATGGGCCAACGTAATTAATTAATTATGTAAGAAGACCGCGTGTGGCGCAATCGATCACCGCGTGGTGCCGGCAATCAAAACGTGGCTAAGTCGGCCATTACACCTTATCTAGCCCTTGAGTGCAGACGTGCGTACCTATATTATAGAACTGTGAATTGAACAAATTGTATTGAATAGAGAAAAGTGAGATTAAATAGAGCAAAGTAACATTGAAAAGTGAGAAGAAGTTAGCCAAAGTGAACAGTAATAAATTGATAAAGTGAACTTTTATAGTCATTAAACAGTTAAAACTATTTGTTGGCCGAAAGTGTTGAATTGTGTGATCCTCAACTCGTGTGGAGACCATCACCAGCATTCGCCATCATCACCATACGAGGAGAAGTCTCATCCGTAGATTTTCAGCAGCAAACAGTAAATATTCTGTGATTATTTTCCGTAGATATTTGGAATAAAGAATAATATAAGTTGGCTGTAGGAAGCTATAGATACGTAGAATTGCGGCGTAGTCGGACTACGCGAGAGTCAGTAGTGGGGCGCGGTGACGTAGACGCAGTGACGTCACTCCCTCAGCGTACATACTCTACCCGCACTGCCTTCCTTGCCCACATTGCCCGTCCGGGCAACGATATAACACACAGGGCCGTACGAATGGTACGTGCCATGCAATTAAATTAGAGATAGAATATTTGTGAACAATTAATAAAGTTCAATTGTTTATTAATGATAATAATAATAAATAAATACTCATTTCGAGCTATTAATAAATGAAACCATTGATACAAGATTTTTCCTGTTGTTTTCTTCTTGTTTAATTTGAATAAAAAACAGGTGGCATCCCGAAGGGAACTACATCCAACCGCTTCTCCGGAATAAAGGGACGAAAGCTAAGTGAGAATTTTTACCCTTATAAATTTCAGCTGGGACCGGAGGAACGTGACAGTATATATATATGCATTTATTTATTCATTCATTTATTCATTTTTTTGTTTAATTTATGTTATATTGTTCAATATTTTTGTATTATATTAAATATTTTAGATTGTTATGTATTTAATTGATTATTTTCTTTGCAATTCAAATGTCAGGTGCCCCAAAATAACGCGTACAGTTTACAATATGGAGGGTAGTAGGGGTACCTGTACTCTCCATAGTTTACGTACCGAGCATGCGCACCTTCTCATATTCAGGATCCCATCAGACACGACTGCAATGTTCGGTTCTTTATTATTACATGGTATACTTACCTGGGATCTCTCTGTCACTCATTTCCACATGCGTTGAAATTTAAATCTTTGAAATTCGTAAACCTCTATCAGGACCGAATTTTTCGCAGACAACCCTATATCAACGTGTTCACAATAAAACAGCGCTTATGCTGACATGAAATTTTTTCTATTATCCAATCAAGTGAAAGTAACTGGCATCGACATACCTGTTAATACCTGGCAACCCAGTAGTTTGTCCAGGTAAATAATCGACAACCCCACGTCTGCACATTCTATGTTTTATACTGTAAGTCCAGTTTAAAATTTTCTCATCATCTTGATGTTGCAACATTTAATGAAAAATCATTTTTTAAAAAATAATTCAAAATGTCCTGTCCAGGTTTTTTTTTGGCAACCCATTTTCAATATATCTTCTAATATACTAAATTTATTATAAAATAAGTTCTATTCTATTATCAGCTCAGTGAAGGTCGATTCAGGTTCGGATCTCCTACTATATCGTTTTGTTGTCTGGAACGTAATCTTTCATCACATCTTTCAACTCCGTTAATATAAAATTGACAATCGTCATTATTTTCTATATAATGAAAAACATTGTCTATGGAAATTCTGATATTTTCATCCAATAGACGGCCTGCATCACACTTTTTACCAACTAACAATGAATTGAAGAAACATTTATCATGATACTTAGCTCCGATAGATACTGAGTCATGCTCGGAGTTCACACGCTCCTTCATAACTCTTCCATATTCATCACCGCACGCCTCTGCAGCTTTTGAAACTGTGTCTCTAAATGTGAGAGTACTCACTTCTCTAATAACGCGTCTATATTTTTTTCTTCTTGTTCTCTCAGTTTATTTTCTGGCTTCTTCTCTACAAAACAAACATAATTTTTCGAAATCAAAAGCGCTAATGCTTTTCTCACGCGAAGATTGTGATGTATTCGGCTCTTCCTAGCGTCGTTTGAGGGCCGCAATACTCAAAATGTTCGTATAATTTTCACGACAATTACTATGGACATTCACAGAAGTCACAGTATCTAAATATTCAATATTAACATCACCTCTATCGATACTAGCATTTTTCAATGTTTGTAAACCACGTCTAACTTCTACTACTTCACAATTCGACAACAATTCATTGCATATAAACCATGTACCACTCATCATGAAAATCGTTCAAGAGCATGAAACTACTAGAATAAAGTCATTAATACTCAAGAAATATTTCTCAACTGAGTCAAGCACAGTCCGATAGGCAGTAGCAGGTATAAAGGGACGGGTCTCGGAACAATAAAATACGAAACATCTGCCTGTGGAGGTCGTTTGTATAATATATAGTAGATTCCAATAAGTTCTGAAAACCTCGATGATAAAAGTATATTTCTCACATAAAACCCTAGCATCAGATGGAAGTTTTTGATATACTTTGTGACGTGGTGAAATTCCACTAGTCATCTCCTCGTCTGGGCCATCTCGGTGTTGCTCGTGGTATTGAATTTCGAAATAAATTTCGTATATTATATTGGCATCCATTGCGTGCTGGTAATCTTAAGGGGACCAATTCAATCGTGAAATTATTTTATATTGATGGCCACGAGGTGGTTTGAATTGATTTCGAGTCATAGGTACTTCCCGAAGGGGGATAGATGGCGACGACGGAGCTTGCTACGTTTCGGACGGCGGAGAGCGGGAGCTCCACAGCATGGGCAACCCGCTGAGCGCGTGGCGATACGCGTGTGCGGGGAGAATACTATAATCAATATTCGCATGGCAAGGGATTGGCGTGAGGTTCTCAAGGCAAGATGACGCCGAGAAATTGGTTTGCACTCATCGACACGAAAATACATTCGGAAAATAAGATGACATCGTTCGTAATGAGTGTGATGAATGTATGAATTATATAACTATGCTATGGTATGCAGCGTGTAAAACGCGATTGAATTATTGTATAAGATTGAATCGTAATTTTGAATGATCTCAAATATATTTGAATGATTCTGAATGCTTGTGATTGGATGAGTGAATATCGATTAATCGATTCATTATGTATTTAATTTGCGAGCACATGCGGCTTGTGGGATGAGGGTGAAGCACCCCACCCCTGGATCAGCTAGCAAGCAGTGCACACGCATAGAGAGTATCGCTCTGTGACTAAACATTAATTTCCTGGAAATTGGATTGTATTTTCACGAGTTGTAGCGTGCCGCGTGTCGCGTTAAGTGACATTGTAAAGAGTGTCAACGTGCCATCGAGTGGATTCAGGGAGGCTACAGAAGACTTCTGGACAAACTATCGTTGCGGTGAGTCGTGAACTGTACACACTTTGGCCATTTCATACGTGTGAAAAATTGGTATGATTGCGAATGTGTGCAATAGCATGATTGGATATGCGGTCTCACAGGTGATCTTACCGTGATTCAACTGCGATGAAAAATTAATTAATTGATAATTTTGTTGGTCATCGTGTGCGATTGGCACGTGTTGGATAAAGAAATCCCATTATTTTTTTTGCGTGGAGAATTCTTTGGCGAGTATGTGTTGCGCGAGTGAGGGCCGCGGCTCGGAGTGTGTATGTACCCGTGCGTTGCATTGTATAAGCGGCGGTGAACGGCACCATGTAGCATTGCCGAGTACGATCTCGCGACAACATTATTATTCAATAATTCATTATAAATCATTTCAAGAAAAATATATAATTTTTTTTCATTTCTTTTGAGAGATTCCGTCGTGGGATCTCTGTGAAAGAATCATTTTTTTGCCTTCTACAAGAATTTATATCCCAATTTTTTTTTGTGTACATATTTCACCTCACTAATTTTTCTTGTGATTATCGTTGAATTTGCCTAGTCGGGAAATTCTTTTCGACACGAATTTATTCCCCATCAAGTCAATATATGAGTAATTCATTGGGGATTTTGTGTGTTCATTTTTATGTTTTGTTCCGTCCATTCGCCAGTCCTCCCCACTCATTACGTTTTCAGCGTCCCCGAACCCAGACGGAAGGAAAATTCCGTCGGAACTTGAAAACATAAAAAGAAAGCAATAGAGTTTACGCCTTGGTTACAGTATATAATACCAATTTGAATTGATTCTTGTCGCTTCCTCAGCGCTCTACTCCACAAACGGTTGATCTTACAAAGAAATGCAGAATACATATTCTTAGATAATTGCACGATGAAGAATTTTTGTAATGACCTCTATTGACCTCAGAGCAACAGGTCGCGAAACATTCTCGGATGACTGATTTTCGCGACCTTTCGACCTTTATAACTTTTTCAGCTGGCACGATATCGATGTCTATCTCCCATATATTTATTAAAATACCGTAATAAAGGTGTATAAAAAAATTCAGCTTACTAGGAATTCCTCCGCAGATTGGGGTTTAAAACACCCAAAATGACTGGATTATGAGTGATATAGACAATATTGTATATAAAGGAGCAAGTTAGTTGGGACAGGGACGCTATCCAGCATCAGAAAATTATTAGACGACGCTTCTTCCAGGATAGATGCCGGTGGGACAACAGCTATATAATTGTGGATATTGTAAAGTGATCATTAAAGGAATAGGTGGTCAATAAAATTAAAATCGAGTGAAATAACGGCGACCAAATAATTGCATCGAAATCGAAAGTCAAAAATTCATTACCATCTAAATACACATGGCGCCCCAAGTTCAATGCACGCTTCACCCCTAGCACACTTGGGGCGTGCACAACCAACCACACATCATACTTCCGGGGAAGCTTTTTGATTTTTTTGGATTGTTCTGGAAGCCGACCCCATGGTAGATTCGTTCCCATGTAAAAAACTTCTGTATACGCACTGTCGCCTTACAAGCAACACGTGTCGTTTTCGTATTAACTCCAATTGAACCTTTCTCCAAGTGCTTCTCACAATTTGTCAAGGGCAGAGAGTAATTTCACGTGATCAATATAATCACCAGTTCAGTTGAAATCGTGAAAGTGAATTTCATGCATCACAGAGCGGAAATTGATATAATTCAACTACCAACATCATTGAGAACATCATCATCACCTCAACAACATCAAGCCCAATTCGTTCACCGTTCACCATCGACATCAGGTCAACATCATCAAGTCACCAACGAACACGTCATCGACACACTCTCTTATAATTACACTGAATCACGGAACAACACCAGCTAGGTAAAACCACTCACACTCATTTTGACCTCACCAAAACAAAATTTATTCACTCACGTATAAAGTTTTGCAGCCACCACATTGAATATGGATATAACACCATACCGAGAGTGCAAAACAAACTGAGTAAATTCAACAAGTTTTACTCAGATAGGTGAAATAAAGTCAGAATTGAATAGCGTCGTCCAACATCTTCGACGGAAATCGACTCGTCCACGTGCCGACGTGTTCCAGTCACATCCACATCATCAGCATCAGCATCAGCAGCAACCAGCATAATTTTCTGACAAGGAAGGAAAACACGCCGAATTATACGTTATTTAATCGATTATCAACCCGCACACTAACGTAAGTGATGAAAATTTATTGATTGATATTTGAATTCGCGCCGCTGCTAGCATCACGCGTATTGCGTCATATACAACGGACGAGTCCATTGTATCGCGTCATCGACACTATTGCGTGTTGTAGATTTCCATCAATACGGTGCCGATAGAATGAATTGAATGAATCAAATTCATTGATTTCATAATATTCAGAAAACGCGCTTCAGAAAAATTGTATTATTCGGTTTTCTATTCTTTAATTTCGGCTTGTAATCGCTTCGGCTACATCAATCGGTTTTGCATCTTCTCATCATATATTATAGTTTTGTATTTCTTATTCAAGTGTTTATATTTTGGTTCATTCTTGTGTGAATAAAGTAGCGGTGATGAGGTTTTTTACCGTCCATTAACGACAACCTGCTTCTATCCCATATTCACATTTTTCCATTCCATCCCTTTTTCGCTTTCCAGTCAATTCATTAACCTGCCCCAGATTGTTTGGTGCATTCAAAACAAGTATCATCACAGAAATGGTCTTAAATTCATTTCCAAACATAGTCATGAATAGAATAGTGAAACGAATCGAATAACCTATTGCACTCATGATGATAGGTATGATGTTGGATGGATAACTTCTTCTTTGGCCAATCGCGATATCATGTCATAATTTTCCACAATGTTTATGAAACTTGTAGACATCGATTCATGAGAATGAATGATAATTTTCGCAGTTTCAAATAATTTTTTACAAAAATATACTAACATGTGATAAAAAAAGAGTTTATATATATTGACGTTAAGACCAACGCAATCTTCCCTAAAATACTATATTGCGAACTGTACGACTTGCAAGATCGCCCTCGTGTTCCTGTTGATTGCAACATTCGATAGTAATCATCGTCATCCATCTTGTATGATTGAATACATGAAAAATACGAAATACATGAAACTTGATGTCTATGAATGTTTCTATCATTTACTGTAATTGGATTCGAAAAATGCATTCAGGTATTCTATACGCATCATTCATGAATTAGGAGGATATTCATCGATGAATATGATCGAACCAAATACTCGGACTGTGACAGCAGAATCGTTTTACGCTTAACATTGAACGACAAGTTTTGCGCCAGAGTACAATTCACAGCAGACGAGGGACGAGCGTGGGGGGACAGGAAGTTAGGTCTGCCGTATTAGTATCGAGTAGAGCAAGGCAAGGTTACCCCAAAGAGAGCTTGCTGTCTATTTACAATCCTATACTGTGTGATGTTGCCGTCCGACAACGCCTCCGGAGGCATCCGTGGAGCCATCTATGGCCACAGGAAATAGTTACTCGCGTGTCGCCGGCTGATAGAAATCGTAGTATAGCCGCCATTACCTATAAGATCGCCGCAGTGGATTGTTGTAATAGATATAAGCCAATATATTCAAGCAAAAAGTTCATCTACACAGCGAAATTATTACCCTGAGACGCACGTAAAAACAATTGAGATACGTGATAAAGTAATGTACGTACATACGTAGAATAAGTGTACGTGAAATAGCTGTAACACCAGTGAACGTGGTAGTGAATTTGTACGGGGGTTCAGCGAATGTGAAGAGATACAAATTCGATACAAGCATCAGATTATCGCCGCATCGGGAGCTGCCGAGGAATCTGCACATCGGTCTTCACGCCAAGGATCAACGTAAATATTACACAGAAATTTTAAACACGCTATAACTGTTCTGGTTGGCTTGGCCGGAGAATAATCTCAGGGTCGCGATATATTGCACTTAGCTGCAACGCGGCAGCAAATACCATCCCTAGATGGCCGCATCAGGGGTGTAAAAATTACTGTAGAACATTTCGAGTTGGTAGACAAGTTCCCGGTCTTCCTTATCTACGTAGTGGTTGGCAAGTTGATAAGTCGACATCATCTGAATCGACCTCACTCAAAATTGAATATCGGTATTACAGGATACCACTATTATTTCGAAGAAATCTAGAGCGAATGATAATTAATTAATAAATAATAGATGAACAATAAATAAAAGATAAATGAGTGATATATTGGATAAATGTGAATTATATACGGGGTTTTTCCTATTTTTTGCTATTTCATCGTTATCTCAAAATCAAATATAAGGATCCTCAACGATAAGAAGAAATTGATAATTTTCTCCCAATATTTGAGGGGGACTATGGCACTACAATCAATAAACAAGTGTTAGAAGATCAAGCAACATATCGCCTAAATAAAAAAAAAAGTCTGCCATCTCAAGAGGATATAACAAATCTGTATAGATATTTCAAAACAATTTGCGAAGATGCAATGCAAATATTAGGAAAAAATATGATGTGGTGGCCTGGACGAAATTATCTGAGGCAACTTCAATTCTTATGATAATATTTAATCGTCGTTGATCTGGCGAAAATGAACGATCCTTACTAGAAAATTATGGAAACCAATAAAAAATTGATGAAGTTTCTAATTTAGATATATATATAAAAGTTCTTGCAGAATCGCAGTTGCAAGCCAAACAATTCATACGAATGGTGTGTCGAGGAAAATTGGGTCGGACCGTCGCTGTGCTAATTTGTTAATTTTCTAATACGCTGCATTGATAAACTTCCGGAATACCGAGATCAAGCATACATATGTTCAAATAATCCATATTTATTTGTTGTGCCTGGAGATGAACATCTTGAAAGAAAATATTTTAGAGCGTGCATGTCAACAGCAAATTTTTCCGAATGTTGTGGGGCAAAGGTTTCAGAAACTTTGCGTTGCATAATTTTGCGAAAGCATATTACCACTTACACTGCAATGTTGGAAATACAGGACAGTCAAGTCACAGACTTGGAAAATCTTATGGGACACCATGAAAGAATTCATAAAGAAATTCATCGTGTCCCCAGCTGTTCAAAAGACTAGGCCACGTGCCTCGTATTTCACAAGCAGCTGTTGGAGATGTTGACTTTGACGAATCCGTGCCGGAAAATCAAAATAGAATACAAAAATAGAAATCAAAATTCAAAAAAGAAAAAGAAGAGGAGACTTCAATGATGAAATCAAAGATAACGACATTGATGATTCGTTAGAAGAAACTCAACGCCTGAATTTACAGTAGCGTAGAGGTGATATACCAACTATTTCTTCACAATTTTTTCTATCGTTATGGGGAATTCGTGGATGTTTGTTTTTCATTATAATGATTTCAAGACAAATGGCAACTGACTCTAGAATAAAAAAAAATCTTGATAATAATGGCAATCTATCTAAGCGCAGAAATATCAATGTTCCACATGATGATGATGACAATGATATTGGTGATAATGATAATAAAGATGATAAGAATGATGGAAATGTTAATAATAATATCCCAAAAAATTCACGAAAATTGTCCATGACTATACGTAGGAAGAGTACGTATCTATATTATGATATTTAAATAATGAACTCCGTTTTTCATTGTATATTTTGGAGAAATGTTCCTGATTGATTCATTCTTCTAGAGCATAGTTCGGGACGCATGCTATTAGTTCACTTATGTTGATACATAACCCTCCCTTTCTCCAATATTATTTTCAAATACATATATCATTTGAATATATCTATTATCACAGTAACTTCGCATAAACGCATGAGATGGACGACAGAAAAAAAAATATTTTCATAAAAGAACTTGGTGACTTAAATAAACTCATTGAGCTGTCATGCATGGCCACATGTCGGACTTTGATGAAAAAATATCCTATATTCCGTGGTCGAACCGCTCCAGCAATGAAAACATATCTCGATGAAAATCAGATTCTCGACGAGAATTATATATTAAATCCAAGAAAAGATGTGCGAAAAAAATTTTTTTTACTGATATTCTATGATAATATTCCATTGCATGAATATAACGAATAAATGCTTTTTTTGTTTTGAGTACCCAAATAATAATATTCATTCATCGTACTTAGGAACAAACTTCTCATGAGGAATTATTTTAGAGCGTGCATGTTAACAACATATTTTTCCAAATGCTGTGAATGCTGGAGTGAAGATTATAGGAACTTTACATTACTATGGTTTGATGTGAGATGTGATATTCATTATTTTTATGCTCCGTATAAATCATAGTAGTATCCAGTTATATTATACTATTTTGCGGGCCAGAAGTATGCGTTGAAATTGATCATTTTATGCATATAAAGCATAGTTTGTAGACATACTTTCTTCTAATATTTTAGATTGTCTTTTAAATATAAGATATCCAATATATTTCAAATGTATTTTTTAAATGGTGTAATAATAATATATTACTTGGCATAATTATCTTTCTAGTTACTGAGTAGTGGTGCAATATGGTCCAATGTATTAATTACTTCTTCTACATATTCTAGTGTATGATATAATTAGATGATTTCTGGTTACATCAAGTACATGTATTAAACCGTATAGTAAATCCATTCGAAGCATATCGATTATCTTATATTTGAGAAACAGTCTTATATATCAGAAGGAAGTATGTCTGTCAACTATGGTTTAGGTTAGGTTCTAGGATTGCTATATCATTTCATTACAATGTCTCTATTTTTCGAATTTTGAGCCGGGAATAGTCTAAAACGATAAGATTCAACACACTAACGACGGATTCGTCCTCAAATTCCTCATATATTAGCAATTCTAACCAAAACAGCCATGGAACTATCACAATAATGAATTATAAATGGAAGGTCAAGATGGTCGATTTGGACCCGAGTTTTTGATGGCGGGGGTTATCGAATACTCCTTCCTGTTATTCTATATTCTGAGGTTTTAACACATGCTTCTGGCCCAGTAAATAGTATATAAACTATATCTTCGAATCATTTTTTTGACTCAAAATATGCATTATTCATGAGGAATTTTCTATCTTTTTTTCTATCTGTCCAATGCATGCTTCAGAGACTTTGAAATAAAAATAAAGAACGCGTAGTTCTTAACAAAATAAATAACAAATTAGCCGATTTTTTTTTCGTAAAAATCGCATTTTTCCCTTCAAAGTGTTCTAAAAAATTGAAAAATTGAAATTTCAAAAAATCCTTCTAGCGTTACTTGGAGAAAACGATTATCCAACGAATGAACTTCGATTTTTTGATTTCGGATGATCCAGCACCAAGTTATGAGAGGCACCGCGATTCTACTTTTTTCCGAGACACGTCCGAATAATTGCTGCCATTGCTGTATTTTTCAATATTTCTTCGTGAAAATTACATACAATATTCTTCGAATGTCATACTTCAATGTACCATTGGTTTCAACCAAAAGATTTTGACGGTTTCGTCACAAAAAATGCCTTTTTTTGTTTGCCCTTAAGCGGTGAATGATAATAAACTGGTGATGATCAATTTGTGTACTGTGCAGCAATGATATGCGTAGAGTGGCTGTATCAGGTACAATTTTATCTTCACAAAAACACTTTTATTATCTCCGGTATATGTGTGAGGCACATAGCAGACCTTGCGCTTTTTTTTTAAAAAAGCCCTTGCGACGCGTAGACATTTGGACGTAGGATATTTTATAATTCCCCTTTTCTAAACATGTCTCGGGTACTTTTAATTATGTACGTATGATTCGAGCTCGTCTTTCTGACAAATATCGAAAATCTGATAATGGTTAAAACTCAACTATAGAAATGAAGATAAAAAAATGATTGGAATTATCCCTTATTGTACCGCTTTGAGGGATGATTTTTCAAAACGGCTGGAATACTCTCATGAATATGGATTTTTATTTACCTACCTTGGGAAATGTTGGGTTCTACATGCAAACTTCCAACCCATATTCCACCCTCTTCAAGTTTTATGTTCGCGACGAAATGTAGCAGTCCTTTTCCAAGATTCAATCTATCCATATACGAAAATCCATTGAAAATGGTTTCGTGGTTTAGGCGTGAGAAAGTAACAAACAGAGAGACGGAATACTTCCACATTCATAATATCAGTTTGGATCACTGAATCAATACTGTGATTCATTTCGTCATTTAATTGTTATAATTATTACGGCTGTGGCATCTATTGGTTTGACCACATCCTAAACACAAGCTCCACGAAATACAAGTTTTCATTCGCCTCTCACTGAATTTTTTTTTGGTAATCGGAACCATACTCCTGCAAAACATTATTCTGATAACACAATTAGATTGGATGCACAGAGTGAAAAAGGGTATTCATACCCTTCGAGAGATACACTCAAAAACGTTTTTGAAATTCCCAATGTATATGATGAAGCGTTTTCGTATATTGAGGAATTAGAGGAGAAACCATTTCTATCTCATTTCATGAAAAACGACTTTTGAAAGAAAAAAATACGGGATTCTCTTCCTAAATTTGTTCTACCTCTATTTTTATTCAATGACGATCATGAAACGGGCAATAGCCTTGAGAGCCATGCTGGTGATGATGAATCAGCAGAAACATATATCTTGATACCGTGTATTCGAGACACCACCTCATTTCAAAAATATGAATTCAATATATGAGGTCTCATTCATTTTTCAGGAGATAAACAAGAATTCAACAACTTTGCAGTTCATGAAACTTTGATTCAAGAACTGAAGTTTTTGAAATCTGATGAAATTGAGCTAAATTTACCGCAAGAAAGAACTAAGATTTTTTTCAAGTCAAGTCTCATTATGGAGGACAATTTAGGATTGCATTCCTCATTTGGATTTGTAGGAAATTTCAATGCTAACTATTGTTGTAGATTCTATAAAATGGATGAAATTCAATGTTCTCTAGCAACTCTTGGAGACATGTCATTATTGTGGAACGAAGATTTTCATGAAAATGATTTAAACTCAAAAAAATCAAGTTCAACTGAGATGAAGCAAGAATGCAGTTTTCATTCATTGCCTGGATTCCATAATACCGAAAATTACACAGTTGAAATGATGCATGATCCTTTGGAAGGGGTTCTTCATTTTCATATGATTGCTTCAATTCACTATAAAATTGATGAAGCTTGAATACTTTTGCTTGTTTGATGTTGTTTGAACCAATAAAAAGAACAAAAAAAAAATCTTGTTACTCTAACAAGCCCTGTGAAACTTCATGCTTATGGGGTTTGTGATCCTGAGAATATGCTTCCTGAAATTTTACCTAACCATCTGTTAGCTGAAAGATTAAAAATGTCAACGGGAGAAATTTTGATTTTTATTCGATACTTTGGGATTATTATTGGTGATCTCATCCTTGTTGAAGATAATGTATGGTGAATGTACTTGAATTTACATGAAATACTAGATATCGTTACTTGTAGATCTATCTCAAGAGGATGTAAATACTTATCAGTTATTTCAGTATCCGAGCACTATCGATTAGCTCAGACAGTATAAAATCGAGATTTAATAGCAAAAGATCACAATTGTATTTATTATGTCACTGCGCTCACTGCTTCAGGTCCTATGATAAATTTCTTAGGTATGTGACAAGAAGCTTAAGCACAAACAAAAAAAGCTAATTTCTACGGTTTCACATTGTGAAATTAATTTGTGGCAGACTTTAGCCATTGAACGTTGATTGAAGTTTGCGTATCTATTGTATTCGAAAACAATTTTTCCTCCTTTTACACTTCAAACCTATAAATCATACCAGCAAACATCGAAAAGTTTCAGTCTCATATCTTACAATTAATTATAGTTGAATAGAGCAACGAGGACGTGATTTCAATTTAGATATGGTTGCATGTACTCATGAAATGAAAATAGATCATGCATTGAGGTAATTGAGTATTTTTTCACAGTAAAAGATACCCTATTCTTTACATGTGAAAAATTTTTAACCATTTTCGACAGCCATGCTCACGCGTTTGAGGTAATTGAGTTCTTGAATGAACGTTGTATCATTCAAGGATTGCAAATTCATACGATTTATATTCAACTGGTTCGACAATACAAAAGAATACGTGTTATGTACTACCAAGTCATACATAGTTTGGATTATTTCATCAAATATTATGATTTTCTTATAAATTTAATCCATGTTTTTTTCTTCAACAAATGACGTGGAAATACTGATCATAAAATCATTTTCTAGAATAGATAAATATAGTTTCATTTTGTATCGATGAAAATTACTCTAAATGTATTCTCGTGAGAATTTTCGTCAAAAATTCATATTTCATATCCAGCTATCATTCTTATTCTTTGAGTCAGAGAAACTGGAGTTGAAAATTTCTGAGATAAAATATTCCGATTACTCTACTTTGGAAACGAAAAAAACAGAAAATTGTTCGAAGCATTTCTTATATCAAGGGTTGATAAGGTGATAATTGAAGTTTATCATTTTTGTTCGAATATTTTCTCTCCAAAAACAGTATTCTATCATCAAATAATGGATAATAATATCCAGGTTTCTGCATTCAAGCAATATTTTCATTCACAATTACTTTGACAGGCGAAAACTTATTGGTTCGATGTAGAAATAACTAACCTCACGTAGGAGTTGAAAGTCCTATCGTATTTGTCAGAAAAAAAAATATAACTATTCAAAATTATCACAAAATCATGAAAAAAATTGATGCATGATTATAATTCATTATTCATGAACTACCCGATGATGAATATAAAGTAAGTTACAACATTATCGCCCCAAGAGCGATTCAAAAGATCGCTGTTGAAACAAAATTCAACGATCCTGACTGTAGCGATACCATATCAGAAAACGAAGTTTCGCCAAGCGAGTATCACGACAGATGTGCGAATAAGTATAATTGAAATAATAAGTGAATAAAGGAGGAGAGCGAACATAGTGATAAGAAATAAAGCGAGCGGTCGAAGAGAATATAGTGTTAAAGTAGGTTACAGTGTTGGAGTGAAAAACGATTGACCATTCACTATCAAACTATTATCATCAAACATTATCAAACAAAACTTATTGCGATGAATTGTGTACCGGAGATCCGCTGCCAGAGCTGATTGCTGAGGGTCATCGTAATTTCATCGGATCTCCACTGCACTGCGGATTTGTAATTATAAATAATAATATTACTATTTCTTCTCATAAAAAAGTGATCTGGTTGGCGTGAATCACTATCAATAATTCAAGGCCAAGTATTGGGCACGTGGCACATATGCAGCATGAATAAAATGGCCGCTGAGAGCTGTACGTAAGAGTTGACGCGGCAACTGTTAACCCGTCTTCCTTGCCCACACGAAGTCGGTAAGCAGGGCCGGTAAGAGGAGCCCTATGCGACCGCCAAAACAGCTGCCAGCAATAAGGGAGTTGTTTTGCTCAGGCAGTACTTATTATATTATATAAGATTTTCACATATGAATGATGAATAATGACAATTAAATAAGTAGATGAACAGATAAATAGTCGATATTGAATAAATGAATGAACTATTAACAATAAATATTGAATAAATGGATACATTGAACATTGAATATAGTAAATTGAAAAATAAGGGTTTTCCTATTCTTGTTCCCTTATTTTGTGATCTTTAAATCAAATAGGTGGCATCTCAGAGAGTTCCAACACCCCGTCCGGAAAGAGGAGAAGGGACGAGAACACAGATAAGTGGTTGGAGGTGGATTTACCCCAAACGGGCCCTCCCGGAGGCCGGTCCGCAGCCGATCGCGGCGTGGGCGGGGGTGAGTGATACCCTCGAGTCCCAGGAGAAGTTGGAAGAGCTTCTCTGAGATTGCTTCAGGGCCACTGAGAAAAAGAAAGCGGGGCCGGACGTACCAGGTACGTCCTGAGCCATCGAAGCACCCAAAAAGAGTGCAGTAGAGCGGCTGGGCCGCAAGGAGGGCGAGCCGCCCCAAAAAACTCCCACCTTCGTAGTGGGTATGAAAATCTCGGGGAAAGGAGCATTTTGGCGCTGTGATGAAAAGGGACACTCCCACAGAGAGTGTCGACGTCCAAAGAAATTGGCATACTGTTACCTCTAAGGTAAGAAAGATGTAACGGTGGCTAGCTGCCCCGAATGTAGCCCACATAAAGAACAGCAGTAAAAGGAACATGTACAGTTCCGGTACCGATAGAACCTTCTTTAGCTTCTATGTTTTTCTCTTCTCCAAGTTTTCTTTCACCTTGTTATTTTGATAGTTTTCGAGATCTTTCTTTACTTTTTTGATACTTATTTCTTATTTTTGATACCTTATCATGACAAATACTTCCTTTGGACAAATGGCTCCGCGTTCATGTTGTCAATCTTGATAATTTAGTTTTTCCGTGCTAAACCTTCGGACTTCCTCAATATTCTTTGCTTTTGTTATCTTTTGTGAGTTTCTATAATTGTTCGCTGAACGGCCTTAATAAATGCTAAAATATTTTGTGTGTAAAACCATGCATTTGCGCTCTTCGTGATAAATAAATGCACCCGCTAACCTCACTGCTCCCGCATATTCATACACTGTTTGCATATTTGTTTGCTCGATTAAGGACTAAGTGTCATGCTTGGTTATTTTTTCATCTTCTTATTTTTCTTTGTTGCTTGCAAATCAGCAAATTAGCGGGAAATGGTCTGGATAAACAATGAAGAGAATCCACTCAAGGTATGAATAAAATACTAATAAATTGAACGGTTGCGAAGCGATATGATAACCACTAGGTAAGAAGTGATTCTATTTTTTGAGTTCAGCCACGTGGCACACATGCGGCATCACTGATTTTCAACACCCCGTCCGGAAACATCGAAGGAACAACAAAAGCTAAGTGTGGATTTGAATATCTAAAATAAATTTCAGCTTTCGGATCCGGATGGATGTGACAAAGGCACCCCAAAAAAAGCAATTTAAAATAATTAGTAATTTCAGCTTATCGGTCCAGATGTAGGTGACAGTGTTTATTGTGAATCAACAAAATGGAATCAATCCCATGATAGTTGAGCCCAAATCAGGCTTTGTAGTCGAATCAAGCCCAACTATAATGAAGACTTATTTTCGATTTAGTAGTTTGATATTGGTAATTTAATTTTATAAATCTCTCATCTCGAATAGTTACCTTGAAATCAGGTTTTATTTTTTCGGCATATTCCAACATGAGAGAAAATGTGTCCGAATTAGGTGACATATTCCGACTCGGGTATTCTTTCATGTCCGTTATATTTGTCGATCAAACATAAACGAATCTCGTCTGACGTTACCTCTCTTATAGCCTGTGGAGGAATATTCAACTGCTGCAGTTGATTTTGAGCAAAATTCTTGTATTCTATAAATTCTGAATACTGTATGCATCCCAATGCTTCGTACATAAGTTGAAGTCCTATAATACTTCTGTCAAACCTGCAAGAATTGACGACGCATTCATAGCATGAACATCAACTCCAATATGAACACTATCGAGTCCACTTCCTTCTATATTGGATCAAGCACTGCAAATGAGTTTTTTGTGAATGAAACGTCTCTTATCCCAAAATCAATCCTCCGAATTCTCGGCCTGTTTGTTGAATATTTCTTGAAATGAGATGTATGGCCATATCACATTATAGAACAGCTTTTATTCCATTTCATACAAGGTTTCCGTTAACATCATTGTTCAAAGCGGTTGTTTGGTGTGTGAATTCATGAGATGGCAGTCGCCCGTGAATCAATAATCAATTTCACAATTACCATCAAGATCGAACTTTTAATATATTCACGTAGTACATTGATCATCCAATCAAAAACATTTGCACACTTATTAAGATCTGAGCTCATACCCCCGTGCACCTAGTACATGTGCAACCAATCAACTGCGGTGAAAACTCATACATGCAACTAGTGCTCATCACCGACACCGACGATTTCGTTCTTCTCATCTGGACAATGAAAGTGAATTCACGTGTTTTGAAACTTTCATATAGATCACTCGACGCTTGTCTCGTACCTGTGAATTTCCATGAGTATCTCTCTTTTTTCTCATTCAAAAATTGTACTCATTATTCATCGCACTCATACTTATTGTAAATGTATGATCAAGTGAATAAAATTCATTGTAATCAATTTAAGGTGTGATTCACCACATGTCGTTAACCATTGTGATACGCATTGTGTGTTCATCGAAATCTGTAATATAATCATTAATCCATGTACGTGCTTATTATTGGAATCATCATTAATTCAATATAATTATTCATACCATTTAGATTTTCAATTCAAACTTGATCAATAGTACTTGTGCATAATAGATAAGATTTATTTATGAATATAATTTTCTCAACCACGTGGCAATCTCAACTACATGTGCATAACTCAACCAAGGCCACGATATTCAACATATAATTCATCATATTTGATCATTGTGGCGCTCATTATTATGAACGTCTGTACTCATACTAATTATTATCCAAAATATCCATTTTTCCACTACTAAATCACAAATTAATGAATTTAACTATATTTATAAACTCATGTTCATCGACTAATTGTTTATCAATTCATATCACCATAATCCATCGTCATATACCACTTTTTCATCACCATCGGAACAACGGTATATACAACATCTTCCAAAGTTGGTGGCTGGAAAACGATCGGACCGAATCCAGCAGTGGAAACATCTAAGTTCTCAGACGATTTCAGCTGATGTCACTGTCATTTTATGATATCGACAATTGTATAATCCCACACGACATAATGTTACTTACACAATGAGTTCAATCAGTTTATTGCTTATAATAGAATACCTGTGTATTTCGAGTATATCCATAACCCATGAATCGCTCATCGTGGCTGGGAACTATATCTTTAGATACGTAGAATGGTTCATATAGGAATTCGAAGTTCGTTACATTATGGCTAATGTACATTCTGTCATTCATAACATTACTGTATCCAACTGAGCCTGGTTTAACGTCCAAAATCCATCTGAAACAAAAATTATGTCCAATGTATCCCTCCACAAGACCACTGCTATTATCTATCAAATGTAAGAATGGAGAAAAATTCGGATGCAATGCATAAAACTTTGGATGATATTTGGATTGATGTTGCGATGAAAATATCCACCTATCGCGAAAATATTTGTTGACTTCTAATTTTGGTATTGAATGAACATGACGTATCCCATTGAGCTGAGTATTGTCGAGTTGTAATTTGCTAATGTTGCTTCTCACCTTGTGACGAACGTCACAAATAGGAGAAAAAAATACATAAGGAGTGCAGTGGGTGGAGTCTTCCGGAGTGGGGAGACTGCTGACGCATAACTGCTGGCGCACAGATAAACGTGGGAGAATGGACCAGCTAGCGGGATAATATGTGCGCTGCCACTAAAGGCCCCATCAATGCTTATTTCTTGCTCACGCGGAGCGAGGAAAAGAAGTTGAACTCCGCACCGTTTCTGGGAGAAAGACAATGAGAAAATACTCACAAGGGTTTATCTGACATTACGTACATTGCAATTTACGCTTTTGACAGTGTATCCTGCGGCTATTAGTTGCTCGGACGAGACTCGGGAAACGGATGTAGACTTGAGGAGATTTGACACCCCCTCGTTTGAGGGAAAAGTAGTAGGGTATGCTTCTACTACATTTTCATTTTTTCTGGAAAAAATTGAGATGTTACGCCCGCGACGGTATCTATATAACCTCAATTACATCTGAGAGATAGTTAACAGAGTAAAGGAGCCATAGATTTAGTTTCTGATAAAAAATTGAAGAAAAACAACATTTAAATAGGCGTCCTGATTGCTGCTAATGATAGTTCAAGTAGCGCTGCGGTACGAAATTCCTTTACAACTCATAAAATTCTCCGGACATGAATTCCACGACCGAAGGGGTGTCAAAAAAACTATGAAATTAAATCAAAATTATGAAATCCTGACGATGGAATATTGAAAAATTTCATGAATTATTCTAAAAAATGCTTCACTTTTGCTGTCAAACAAAATCGCGGTGATCTCGGAAAATATGCAAGATGCAATTAAAAATGAACCGAAACATGTTTTTAATAAACATGAACATTGTGGAGCACGGTGCAAAGCAAAGAAAGAGAATTATATAAGGAGTTACGATGTCAAAAACCCGATGCTTTTTGAAAAACTCACGAATCTTTCCAATAATACGTCAGATAACGCTTGCAACTTGGTAATGGCCGGATTCAGTCGAGGAAATGAAAATTTTAATAATCTAGTATGTAGAAAAAATCCAAAAAAACAATGTAATAGTAAATCAAATGAGATAAAAGTGAATATTGAAATGAACTAAATAAAATAATAATATAAATTGTGCACCAACAAACATAAAATGAAGCGTGAATGAACAAAATAAAACATTGAAATGAAAGTGGAAAGGAGAATATACGATTGAAAATAAATATATTATAAAAAAGAGTGATCAAAGTAAGAAGCAGTGTAGGCCGACTACAACATCGTGAAGATCGACTAGTCCACGAGACAACGTATTCCCGCCAACAGCCATTTCATCATCTACTGCTGCTGCTATCATAGTTTTCGATGAGGAAGGAAAATAATAACGGATTCTCCCGCATTTAGTTAGTAATTCGTCTACGAATGACGAGTCCATTGTATAGCGTCATCTCTAACCGACGACTTCATTGTATTGCGTCATATCAACAACTTGTCTATCCACTACATGGAGAAGTCCACGTGAAAATCTTGGTTCACATTCTTACAAGATCTAGTTAGATCAAGATTGGACTCAGAATTAATTAAAAGTGTCCCCAGTTTTTCATCGTGAAATTTTGATCAGTGACGAAGCACATTTCTGGTTCAATGGGTATGTGATCAAGCAAAATTGTAATTTTGGCGCCCTTGACATGGCTATGTGAGTGTGGACATGTGTGTTGCGTAGTGCACATGTATAGCAACGAGCGAGGGTGTGTGTGGCCAGAGTGCGCAGAGCGACGTTCCGATAGACAAATCTAGCGCAATCTGCAAGGTTGTGTGCGTACATGCACGAGCGTCGCCCATGCCTCATGTCCACAAGATCATACATGTATACGAGTGAAATATATTCTGGCGTGCTGCTAGCACAATTACTGAACAGAGGAAGAGCGAGAAATGATCCACAAAAATTGAATGTATTCATGAGAGAATTATGTTAATGGCAGCTGAAAAGCGTTGTTTACATTTGTGACGTACCACTTTCGACTTATTCTTGTATCTCTATATTTGGAGACATAATCAGAAATGTTAATAATTTTACGGTCAACGGTACAATTGTCTATAGTGATAAGTCACAGAGGTATTTGGAGAAAACATCAATTTGTAGGTATTGATTATTTTATCTTTAATATTCATATGGCGGTACACGTTATCGTCTTTACACCGATGGTTCCATTTCAATTGCAACTGGTTTTACAATTTCTATTACTCAAACCCCCCTTGTTTATCTCACGGCCCTAAACGTCTCTTTCGTTCGTCGTGTCGTCCGGAGTATCGTCGTTGCCGGGTCTCGTGATGGTACTCCACCAGCTATTTTCCTCGGGGAAGACGCGATGATACCTCATCAAACGATAGTACCCTATCGTTAGCAATGATACCCCATGCTCGTTCTTTCCTCGGCAATACCTTGCTCGGAAGACCTGTTGTCGGCGGTACCTCACCGTTGGCAATGGTACCCCACTGCTTTTTTTTTGAGTAATACCTCACTCTCTTTCGACTAGGACCCTAGTCTCAAAATTTTGGCTACCCCGTATAATATGTAAGTACCCTTACCTTATAGGAGAGCCCAGATCTTAGTCGTTTTGCAGTGATACCTCACTCCTTGGACGGCTATGGCCAATGTCAAATCCATGTCACCGTCTGGTTTATATCTATTTTTCAGACCCCCTATCCCCGCGAGAATCCCTCGCGCTCTAGCGGCGTAGGCGAGTACTACGATATTTCATGTGATCGTGTGACTATCGTCACACATTTTTGAACTCATTCAATTCCATCATCACGTTGCTTCTCGTGGATTTCGTATGATAAGAATTTATTACAGTGAAAATTGAATGAAAATGATTGAAAAGGTTACATTGAGAAAGCGATCTACTTAAATCAATAAAGAACAGGAATCTACCTTTGTTGATGATTGAAATTATGAAATTACAGAAGTAAAAAATTATGAAATTTTAAGATTGTGAAATTGTAAAATTGTAAAATTGTATAATTGTGAAATTGTGAAATTGTAAAATTGTAAAATTGTAAAATTGTAAAATTGTAAACTTGTAAAATTGTGAAATTGTAAGATGTGTATGTGTATGTGTATGTGTATGTGTATGTGTATGTGTATGTGTATGTGTATGTGTATGTGTATGTGTATGTGTATGTGTGATGGACTAGAACAATTTTTTTGTGCGATGGTCAATCATTGTAATTCTAATTCTATATAATTTCTTCAAAAAATTCATCTTCCATTTTTCGAAGTACGAGCCTAACTTTCGAATCAATCACGGCCTTTACAAATGTTGAAAAGACATTTTTTTCGAGACCGCGATTTCTTTTAATGAATGATTATCAGTGCCCGAATAGATTTTCAAATCACAATTTAATAATTGCCATGAACAATTTCACGATTTCGTTACGTATATATGAACGACAAATTTTATGCACAATCATCCTGAACTGCAGAGTAGGTAATTTTCTGTATCGTTCACCACAAGAGATGCGCATGAGTCATAGGACACAGTGACAGCAGAATTTCATAAAATATCTGGTGCAGTGAAAGAATAGGAGCAGTAAGGAAAGGTATGTTCCATACCGTCACCTCTGCTATTTCGCATGGGCAATTATTTTTCTAGAGATCAAATTACGTATGGAATACAATTGTTATAGCTATCAATTTCAATGAACGTTCACATAACTTCATCTGATTATCAATTCCTCAATTGATTTTGTGGACTCGGCAAGATATGAAAGGTACTGCAAAGGCTAAAAACACATCAATCAAGTATCATGGAAGGAGAACTGGTCTCCAACAGCACTCCATTTCGCTGCAACGTTGCAGCAATATTGTCACATCGCAATTGCAATGCAACATTGTAGCAACGTTGTGATGTTACTGAAATCGGCATTGCAAGATCACGTTGCAGCAATATTCTCAGATGCATTTAACATGAAAATAGCCAAAGTGATTCTGTTCGAATAATATTGCATGATAGATTGTGATGTACGAATTGGAATGCAAAATAATAATGAAAAATATAATATCGTGTTATATCTTTCCTTTCGCTTTCTTGCAATTTGTGTGAATAATTTCGTAAGAAGGGACAGGAATGTGTAACAGGAAGCCGGAGAAGCGCGCGCTATCTGATTTGAACAATGAGCGCGCGCGGTGTTGGAGTCGGCCGTGAGACGTCAGATGTTACATATTATATGTGGCTATTGTAGGACTCATTCGTTCTTTTTTTTCTTATTTATATATCCTACGATTGATTATTATAACATATTTTATATCATGATTATCTATGATATATGATGATGAATATACAACTTTTCAATATGTAACATTGTGTCGCATTGAAATTACAAAACAGTAAGATCCTGATAGTTCAAAGTAACACATTTTCTTCTTGAATAAACTTAGTTTCCACCGAGATAATCCGCTCACACGTGAAACTTGATACATATGTAAAATTTTTGATGAATACAGTTGATTATGTAATTCGGAAGAAATTTACATTTGTGTCCTCCGAGATGAATTTCATTATTTTTTATCTGAATTATATTTAATTATATTCAAATATATTCAAAACATGATAATATATAGTTATTTCGTGTATCTTTGCTGTCGATAGAACATGATTTTTTTCTTCAGTAGTTGATAGTCCATCAAAATGTTGATTTTGTGAAACAAATCGATCTGTGAGCAGAAAATTTTCAATTGGTACTAAACTTTCTGGTCCACTATATCTCCGTGCAAACACTCGCAGTGGTTTCTCCTGTTTCGAGAGATGACAAAAAATTTCCAAACGGAAACGCACTCAATTTATCTGACGGGCCGGAATTCCTCACATCGTTACATAAATGAAGAAGATTGTGGATATTGTGTGACATAAATTGCTCGCCGTATATAATTTCAAAGTTTTTCACCAAGGTATCTAAGAAATCTTCGGCATACTTTATGTTTCATTCTTTTTTCACTAATTCTGGATTGACTGTGATGTAAACATGTAAAGTTGAAATGTCTACATGAATATTTGTGTCTACATGATTTTTTGAAGCAATCGGCCTAGTATAACAAAAATTGTCGGAACTCAGTTTCTTACTAATTTGAGATTCCTGACAACCCTCTCGGTTTCCGTGCGGAATCTGACGGTACTCTTCTTTTCATCGATATTAATAGCTGTTCCAATTCATTTTGAATAATTATATTCCGGGGTTCCTCAGAACACGCATAAAACTTTCCTTCTATACATTATAACCCTCGCCCGTCTTTTCAATATATATTAATGGGAGGAAAGTGAAATCACTTAAGAAGTGAAAGGGAAAAGTGCCACCTCATTTAACTATGCAGAAAAAATAGTTGGTACGAAGAAATGAGGAAACAATAATTATTTGGAATTATTACCGACCAGTTGTAAATTTGACCAGAATGTCAAATTCATTCAACAACATTCAATTCGAAACTAGAAACTGCATAAATTAACTTCAAATCCGCGATGACAGAACTATTCCGAATTCATGATGACGAAAATATCCTGAGTCCATTATCATAAAATGATTCTAGGTCCGCGATGACAAAAGTATTTTATGTCCCGACACTCGGAATGATTTCGTCTCGTGAGTTGATGACGTTACGGAACTCTAAGCAGCAATTTCTCGCACTGAAGAGGGGGAAGGGGGGAAGGATTGGTTCAACAATTAACGGTCAACTTTGTAAATGTTTGGGAAGTAATTCCAATTGATATTATATATTGATTAATGCATAATTATACATTCATCAATAATTATCTCGTGAGGGGGAAGGTTCCATGAGAAATATTTGTTTCAGATGATGAGGAAACGTGATAAATATAATATTAATCAATAGTTTATAATTATTCACCAACAAATAAACTCACTTGTCGTCTTTTATGAGGCTTCGCATCGATCAATATGGATTAATTACATACAAGATTCCATTCATAATATACAATTCTTATGTACAATTACAATCCAGAGATTACTTATAGTCAACAATTCAATTTCAGATACGTAGGTGATAGTACAATATGTACTTACAATGTGCAGACGAAGATTTTGAAGATAATGTTGTTTATAATATACGAACTTGATAAATGAAGTTCATATTTTTCGCTAGTGAATCACTATCACGTGCACGTGGTAGCAGTTTTGAACAATTAATCGCTGCTAAATCACACGTCTCAATATTATCAGCTAGATACAACCACGTATGACTAGTTTCACCACGTAATTTTTCTAAAGATGATTCTACGTTCTCATGCAAGACGGGTTCAGACTCGTACAGAAGAGGTTTTTCTGGTGTTAACGATGTGGATGATTTAGCGATGTAATTGATCCAGTGATTGAGTGTTCGCACAAAGGGCAAGGGGCAGTACTTATAGCTGCTATTTTCCCGCTGTTGAAAACTTCTACCGATACATGTGCGTCGGTTGAAATCTATGAACCGCGTAGTGCCCATGTCACCGCACATCATCTGTGATGATGCATCATCACAACATTCAATCTGAGAAAAGTTATTTTTATAGTAAATATCAAAAAGATAATATGACATTAATGCTATGTGCGAGATACTGAACATTCACTGGAATGGATGCAACAATACGACTAGCATCGGCTTAAATTAGTCTTTCAAAGGCTCTCTTATGAGTATCTATGAAGGTGAATGTAAAAATTTTCGTACATTGACAATTTTCCCAATTATTGAATCATCGGTAATTTTGTATACATACTAAACGAAGAGAAACATTTTTTAATTTCACAAGATGACCAGTGTTTGTTGGTTCCAGACATTATTTCTCACATTATTACGATCTGCAGTGACATTGTCACTGAAAATGACAGGAAATGGCAATTTTGTAATTGTCGATTTCTCGGATAGCATGAGTATTGCCTCATCATGGCTTCACGTGGCTTCACAAAGTTCGAATAACTCACAAAATCAATCTTTCAGTACCTATAGACATACTTGCAAACCAAATAAGGGTCTAAACACATCCACGATCCCGTCTCGATCCAATTTTGACCTAGTAAAAATTCTCGACGATTTTATCAACATTCATGAAGATGACGGAAGTTAGTTGATGCCTTCACGCAATGCTACAGATTTTCTATATGATGAATAATTAAGCATCAACAATGAATGACCATTCTGTTCACCTGAGTCAAAATTCAGCAGATCCATAGCACTTCTACGCTTTTAATAAGGAAACGTGAGATCAGTAAAGGAGTTATTACTTCTATACGAATTTAACGTTTCTTCAACATTTTCAACGTGCGCAAACAGACGTTTCAGTGAATGGAAAATTCAAAAAAACGCTTCCCACCATACACATTTCGAATATGAAATTATAAGAAGGGATGCCCATGCTAACAAAACAATAATATAAAATAATGTAAAATCAATGATTTTTTTTTGCTTTATTAATAGTTGAATTTTTTCGAATAATATTATTGATACTAAAATTCATTATTAATAATAATATTAGTAATTTCAAAATTGTTTATTATTTCAACTTTTGAGTTTTTTATTATCAATTTCTATATTTTTTTGGTATCGTCGTTTATTGTTTGTGTGATTATTCATACAATTGTGGGATCCTTTCCAGGATACGACCACCGGTGCTCCTCATCTATGGGTCCATCCTGCAAATGGAAAAAAATGTAAACTATCAAACATTTGAATAATTTTCAATCATAATTTACTATATGATGTGTAATATGATATGAATATGTCCTGAATTTCAAACATTGAAATATATTGGCACTTACCGAATAATCCTTTATATAATTTGGACTCGATGAGGAGAATGTGAGATCGTTTTCCAGTCGCCGAATAATGAATTATATGTTTTCCATATACAGTAGAATCTGTTTTTGTGCGGTCCTTTTTCATGCAATTTTATTTTTGTGCGATTGTTCTTATGCGGTATATGAATTTCAACATCGTTGGCACTACTGTAATGTTTTCTATCAGTGTACATTTACATATACACTTCAAGACGCTCTGTTAATTTTGTTTGAACAGTCTCCTGAAAATGTACATTCGATCATTTTCGCTCGCCGCGCTAGCAGCATACACTTCGAATTCCGAGTTTTATTTACGACTCACGTAATTAAGGATTCATTTTACAGTTGGATTGAAGGCAAATAAATCAATTACTTTTGTTCCTATTTATATATAGTTTCCATGATTTTCATGTTATTTTCAGACGTAAATACTCCCTTAGAATGAATAATTGTAGCCAGGAAAAGAGTGAAAAAGAAGACAATTCCATCAAAAACAAAGACTCTAATATTATATAGACTAGCAGATGATGAAGGATCCACAAACGTTGCCAACGAATTTGAATTAGGTGAATCCACTATAAAAGCTTGTGATGGAGTGGTCCATCAGAGGGATTGTACCATGGAAGTATAGAATGATAATTTCAAATATTGCCTCTACTTTCCCTGGCAACAAGACTTTCTTATAGTGACATATAGGAGGCAGGTCGATAGCAGGAACGTGGTGGCGCATTCATCGATCAAGAAGGACCGATCGATGGAAGTTATGGGCGCGCGAAGGCACCATGCGGGTGCTAGTGCGAGGGAGAATGAAATATATGAAGGCGCATGCACGCCTACATGCATTAGAAGTGCATTAGGCCACGCCATTCCCTGGATAGCTACGAACAACGCCGCACGTGTGATGAATAGATACAAAAAGTAGGACGAAATCAAAAAGTGAAATAAAACCAAGAAATGAAAGTGAAGTGTAGTAAAGTGACGATAACATATAAAGAACTGACAAATAAAGGAAACAATCAAAAACAAAGTGACTGGAGAATAACAATAAAAAGTGATTAAACGTGAGATAATAAAGTGAAGCGAAGCTGCATCCAACAAGATCCACGCTGAAATCGACACCCCCACATCATCAGCCCAGCGCATTGGCAACTTCCACACTATCAATTGGTCGATCCAACGTCAATAAAATTATCAATTTTGTTGAAATATCCTAGAACGAAAAAAGTAAGTCCCAAAATAATAAATTTGTACGAGGAAGCAACGCCGCTGCTGCACCACGCCGATCATCATGTATTGGCATCCATTTTGTGCCGCCGTTTTGCCGCCAATTTCACCGCATCGCGTCGTCTAGAATAAGATATTTTTGTGATTAGAATTAATTTATATTTCATGTAGTTCGACTATTATTTTCCCTTACGGTAAGTTCCCTTGTTCAATTCACAAATTCAATTAAAATCATTGAATAATTTTCACACAAAATTCAATAATTCAATTAAATCCAAAATCAAAAATGACTTCATATTTATTTTTCATAAAAGACTTTATGTTAGTGGCGCCGTTCGCACTGCGACGGCATTACCCCTTGTTCATATTGCGCAACAATAATTTCCCCTTTTTCGTTATTACTATTTCTCCCAACCCAATCCCTTTACGGTATGAATAAATATATAATGAAATAGCGATTATTGAAAAACAAAATGAAACCAAATATTTGATAAATGTTAAATTGATAATTGTTGAAACGCAAATAGATTGATTAATGAAGGAGAATTAATAAAGTTAGAATATCGAGAAATAAGAAAATAAATGAATATAACAATTCATAGGGAGAAAATATTGAGAAATCGATAAAAGAAAGAGAAAATTATTATTAATGAAACAAATAAAGAGATCTTTCAATTAATGAATAGATAAAATTATGAATTAAAATTTCAGAAAAACATTCTATTATAATTTATCAATTATCCAAAAATAATTAATAACTGGAAAGATAAGGTTCGAAGACCAAGAAATAAATTTTGAAATGAGTTTATAAAATTCATTTTCAATATACCAAATATTTAGGGAACAGATTGTGAAATAATTACATTAAGTTTGAGTTCTGATTCACTTTCAATAAATAACAAAAAAAATTCAATGCAATTCATATTATAAATGAAACTGGTTTCAATATGACATATTTATTTCTAGTGTAGATTCAATCATAATTCACGACCTAATAGAATCTATTACCTTTATATATTATTCTGTGTTTGTGATTTTCTGTTTCAGCTTATTTTCTGATTTCAGAGATTTTCTCGGTTTTGGATAAATCGAGTGGCATCCCAATTCCCCCGTTTGGTAATATTTTTCAGTTTTTTAGCAATTCAATTTTCCCTGTAATGCCCATGGTAAGGAGGGGAATATTGTAAATGAGAGAATAATTCGTTTATATTATCTGAATTCGAAAACCATAAGAACGACATTACAAGCTATACACCAACGTGCGAATTGAATGCATGAATCTATTAATAGTGCAGCAAACGAAAGCAGTAGACGAGCATCATATTCGAGAAATATTGTAATAAAGAAGACGGAAAAGGCTCTCGTGTTTTGGATTGAAGATTCAACTAAAAAACGAATCCCCATCCACACAGTTTTAATTGAACAAAAAAAGACAGTATTTCAACCAGCTGAAGGATTTAGAACCATGTAGTTCGTTATCCTGTTTAGAAAACCTGAAATTTTCTGCGAGTAATAGCTGATATACTGGATTTTTACGACAAAACACACTTCACAATGTGAAGATACAAGGCGAGGCAGCGTCCGCCGATGAAACAGCTGCTAAGAATTATTGTAAAGTATTGGCAAAAATCATTGATGATGGTGGATATTGCCCAGATGAAGTTTTCAATGCAGAAAAAACTGGATTATTCTGGAAAAAGATGCCAAGTCGAACGTTCATTGCCAAGTCTGAAAAAACTACAAGTGGTTTTAGAGCTGTAGAGGATCGAATTACATTCCTTTGCAGTAATGCATCTGGTGCAAAAATGTTTATGAAAAAAACCGCTCCTTATATATAAATCTTTGTACCCACATGCACTAAAAGGCATAAATTTAGCTGAATATACGGTACATTTGGTGGCTAATAAGAGAGCATGAGTCGCAAGAGCTATTTTTACATGGTTCAACGATTGCTTGTGACGAACGTCACTAAACGTAGTAATAGAGAATGAGGTAGCAGGTAAAGGTCTCGAAGCACGGGACTCGTAGGAAAAAGCCACTCCCGTTGGCCGGTAGAAAGGAGATGAAGAAAAAAAAAGAGCACAAGAGAAAAAGAAAAGGAAAAAAAATGGAGATACAACACTTTTTTACATATATTCTAGCGTACCCGTGTGGAAGGAATGCTGGGATGACGCAATAGATACAGTATAGTTGAAACGGATGAGAAGGCTCGCACTGCGACCTCTCTCGCGGACAGAAAGGCGCGGTCGCGGGCATAAAAAGGCATCGACGATTCGTGCAAAATCGTCTTTCGGGATATGTCACTTGTTTAGACTGAGTATTCTTAATACACAAAACGTTGATTATTGTTTTGTGTAGCTACTCGCAAGAGGAAATTCTAAGGCCTCTGAGAAGCACAAGCTGGACTTCAACTAACTTTTACAGATTTGATCTCAGAGAGTGCTGTGGCATCAAATTTAATCTACATATAGCTTTCCTAATAGAAGTAACGCCCAGTCTAGGCGTTACTATCTTATTTTGAACTTGATCTGTATCTTGTATATGCACCCATTTTAATTGCAGCACTTGAGTGGCGTCGGCACACTCAAACGTACTTGAGGTCCGGTATTAGCTTCGGCTAGCCATAAAAATCCAAGGTAGCCGCTCAATGTGGTCGGTGTACCTCTTGTGGATTCATAGTCGCCGGATACGGCAGGATCTGAATCCGTATTTGTTTATTGTCAATTTTAACGATCAATGATCAATATCGCTAGTTTCGGTATATATTCATTGATTATACCGCTGGTTTCGGCAAAAGGGTTGAACAAGTAATATCGCTGGTTTCGCCAGAATGTTCGGTTAAAACATCACTGGTTTCGGCGAAAAAGGTAACTGAATAACCTCGCTGGCTTCGGCGAGAATCTTGATGACAGTCGCGCCGGTTTCGGCTCCGACCCTAATTTTGGGACTAAATTAGCTCAGTGGCATGAGGGAATCACTTCCTAGGGCATTATAGTACCCTAATACCCACACGGGGATATAACTGGCTAGTTTTCGCGCTTACGCGGACCCCTATGACACCTCCCTGCAACTGACACTTGCGATGATTGAAAAAAGGGGTTAACTAAAGATTCAACCATCTGAATGAGCGATTTGTTGCACGCGAAAAGATCAATTTAATTGAGAGTACGCCGGTCAAAAACTCACAGGGGTTTTGATACTTCTAGGTCTCGAAGGGGAAATAAAAAGTAAACGTGTTGTTTAACGAATCTTGGCACCTGAGTTCAACACAATTACAATTTGACACGTTACATGCTTCATACCAGAAGTTGAAAAATACACGACAGAGATGGGTCTTCCTTTTAAAGTGTTGCTAATTGTTGACAATGCACCCGGCTATCCTTTTCTAGAACATCCTAATGTACGAATAGTGTTTTTATCACCAAATACGACTAGCTTTGTACAACTTCCGGATCAGGGCACAATCGAAAATTCCGAGAAATTTTGTTTGAAATCAACATTCAACTAATTTTGGAAGAACTAGGAAATGATGGAATAGACGTGTTTGAAATTTGGGAAAAGTTCTCAATTTTAGACTGCATAAACCACACTACTGCAGAAATTGCTCAGATAAGACAACACACAATAAATCTGTGCTGAAAAGCGAAATGGCCTCAACGTGTCAGTATTCGAAATGTAACTGAAAACACGTCTACGTTTTTATCAGAAATTATTGCGCTCGCACATAAAATCAACTGGGAATGCTCGACACTTTCAGCGAAAATGATCTTGTCGAAATGATTGCAGACGGAACTATGAATGATAGTGACATGATCAATAATTTGGTAGATTATGAAGACAGACAAGAAGAACCGAATTCTATTACAGCGGATGAAATATATGCAGGGATCCAGCTTTCCCACAAATTGGAAAAGCATTTTCTTGAAATAGATGCGGATTCCGAAAGAAGTTTAAAATTCTAATAAGAGCTTCGATTATGCATATCTGGCTATCATCATAAGAAGGTGCGCGTTTTGGATGACGACGACTAGCAGCAAATTATGTTGTGTGCATTTCCAGAACTTCTCCATGTATACAATGAAGAATTGGATGTTTTCAACATATTTCCATGTGTAATTTAATTATTTATTTTGTTTGCAGGCACTCTCATGTATTTCATGGAAAATTGATGTATTTTTTGTTTTCTGAGTGCAACTCTCTCTATGGGGTCTCTCTCTGCCGCATAAAAAAATTTTCTATAGTATATCGAACAAAGTTGTTTATCATATGTAGGTATGTATGAGATTTCCGAATTTTTTTTTTGTGCGGTTTCTTTGATGCGGTCCCTATCTACCGCATGAACGAAGGTTCTACTGTACATTATAGAGGCACTTCCGGACCAAATGTCTCCATCCTCTAGTTAGTGTGGCTTCTGCCTCAATAAGTGCCACTGTGCTTTTATTTGAATAAAATTCACAGCCCGGCGCGATTTCAATTTCATTTCAAATATATATAGCACAATACGTATATTCATAATACACACACACACACACACACACACACACACACACATATATTTATTGATGAATTAATTGATGAATACGTACAGAAAAACATACATCCAACCATGAACAGATAAATTGATGAATTCAGAAGGTTACAAATACTTACCGCTTGTCACCATTATTTGTGATTGTAGTTTTTTCTTTGCCATTCCACTTCGAATTCACAATTGCGTTCATATTTCGACATTATTCTAGCACTATCGATGTTACTAGTATTATAGTTGTACCTTTCGATTGTAACTACCAAACAAGAGCATATTGTTTCATTTTCATATTATCTTTCTGTTACTTACACAATATTTTGTCGTACACTATCCTTCATTGGATAGAAACTGACTGATTAAACGTTATCAATATTTTACAGAATGAAGGTGGATACAGTATGTACTACATATTAAAAACTTCATGGGAACCTCCCGAGCAAAATGTCCGCCTTTGTCACATCGGTGGTCATAAATCAGTTTGATACTTGCAGTTCCTTATACAATAGCCAAAATTTGATGCATTCACGCGTAATGCCGCATAACACAATGTTTGTTGCAACGATAGTCAGAATTCATGTATATACACACATAATGTGAGGTTAGTTTGCTGATTACACCAGAAGGTTCCAAAAGAATGAACAAGAAATCCTTTTCTGAAATTAACAAAGTTTTCATTTATTGATATTCATTTAATTAACTGAATTTAACTACTAACCTGAAAAAAAACAGAAACTATATCCAATGT
Organism: Dinocampus coccinellae; assembly: GCA_963920625.1. NCBI lineage: Eukaryota > Metazoa > Arthropoda > Insecta > Hymenoptera > Braconidae > Dinocampus > Dinocampus coccinellae. Next base: position 1,541,829 of record OY987191.1, read on the forward strand.
TTAATCTTCACTTTGTTCATCTAAACAATTCATTTTATATCCTTTTCGATTCAACAATATAATCATCGACCTATTCCGTCTCCTATCGGCCCGGGTGTAAGCGCGGGAGTATTCGAATTGAGCTAACCTAAACTAAACTAAACGAAAGGAAACTGCTTCACATCCTCCCTCCTTGGGAAGAAAATTTTTCTAAATTTTCATATTGTCTTGAGCCCGTGTTTTGGCGTTGGAATCAGTTTTGTGATGTGTAATAAACTGGATTTCTTTTTCCTATATCCTGTAGTAATTTTATATATGGAATTTAATATCTGTTAAAATGCTTTTTGTTTTTCCCTGATTCAGTACTCCGTTCGTTAGTTTTGTGAAATCCGTCCCCATTTGTGTTTCCGAAGTGAATATGAATACGTTTCTCGAGAAATGATCCACCAACAAGTGTAGGTACTTTTTTGTTGACTTTCTTTCATCGAATTCTCCTATTGTTTCTGTTGATACTATTCCAAATGGCTCGTTCGCTGGGCCCAGTTGCAAAAGTAGACCGCAGTTATTTTTCATTCCTGTTTCATTTTTTATGCATATTTCGTAGGTTTTACTTGGGTTTTTTATATAACTGAAAAAATCTGTAGATGTATAATATGGTGACAACATGGATATCATTTGATACATGCCGATATGCCCCATGCTTATATGTGATTTTCTTATTGAATTTTTACTGAATTCTTCAGTCAGAATAATTCTTTCTTTGTTCTTCATTTTCTTGAAAAATACACCTTTTTTCTGTATTGAATTTTTATCTGTGTCATTGATAATACTAATTTTTTTTTGATCAGTCATAATTCCCTGAAGACTTACTGCTTGAACATGCAATAACAGTGATTTCGCTGATCGACGTTTGATGAATAAATTGGTGGAGGAGTCGATAAGCCAGACACGTGAATAAATTGCTTTTAGTAAAATATATACAATTCTATTCATTGATTCGATTATAATGCACAACACAATTACACTTTCAATTCACACTAGCGGTAGCGATTGCACGTGGGTTGTAAGGCCACGTGCCGTCAGATGGATGAATATTAATTGAAAGAAATTGTGCTCCAATGCCAATTCAATATATGGAGAAAATGCAAAAAACAGTTGGAAAGAATAATGCGCACAAATAGAGATGGCAGCGAGATATACTTTTGTATGGAGAAAGGCAAAGAAAATCGAACAAGTTGTAGCACGAGGCGGACAGCATAGCGAAACTTCACTTAATAGTTGTTCGTTGAGTGCTTCCCAACACGAACGACCGAGCGCGCCACCATGGTGCCAGTTGCATTTGAACGTGACGAGAATTTCATGCCGCATTCTCAAACATTTACAAAATTTACTGTTCTTAACATTTCTTTTCAATTATTTTTTGGTTCCAATATAGCGTTTTTGCTAAGATAGTCTGCTTCTGAATCAAATTTTCCAGGATTATATTTTATTTTCATGTCAAATTGTGACAAATATAGGGTTCATTCGCTCAATTTTTCATCTGGTCTTGCTTTTATATTGAGATCTTCTAGCGGTTTGTGATCTGTGAATACCTCAAATGATTTTCCCATTAACCAGTATTGCCAGTAAAGTACTGCTTCTTTGACTGCTAGTGTCTCTAGATATCTAGTTTTTTTTGTGCTTCATTCAGCTTCTTTGAGAAGTAAACAATTGGTTTTTCTCCACCCTCTTCATTCGGTTGTGGTTATTTTATTGCAGCTCCCAAACCTAGCAGACTTCCGTCTGTATAAATGTGTATTGGCAGTCCTGGGTCATAAATTAATAATACTGGTTCGGTATATAAGAAATTCCTAAGATGATCAAATGTTCTTTGGCAGTCTTCTGTCCATTCAAATTTTCAGTTCTTTCTGAGCAGTTTGTGTAATGGATCTAGGATAATAGCCCTTTTCGGTATATATTCATTGTAGAAGTTTACCTTACTTAGAAATTGTCGAATGTTTTTTTGGCTCTTTGGGGTTGGAAAATTTTTTATAGCTATTAAATTATCTTTCATTGGAGTGACTGAGTTGTATCTAATCTCATGCCCTAAGTATATGACGGAATCCATAGCAAATTTGCATTTTGTAAGTTTTAATCTAAATCCTTCCTGTTTTATTGCTTTTAGTAGATTTTATAGATGAGTCATTTGTTCGTACAACGTTCCAGAGATCACTGAGATATCATCAATGTAATTTATAGTAGAATTAGATAATCCATGCTTTCTAATTATACTGCTCAATATCCTCCTGAATATTGCAGGGGACGTTTTTAGTCCGAAAGGTAAGCAGGTCCATCGGAAATGATCCTCTTGAGTGACGAAGCCTGTTTTTCTTCTGTCTCCAACTCGTAAGGGTATCGACCAAAATGCTGAGTTAATATCCAGTTTTGTAAAAAATTTGCAGTTTCGTATTTCGACCAAAAGATCTTCCATTCATGGAATAGATTGTGGTTCATGTACTATCATTTTATTGAGATCTCTGAAATCCATACATAATTTGCTTTTTTTTTTTGTCTTTTTTGAAGGTCAATATGACCGGAGCTGCAAATGACTATATGACGTTCCAATCAGTTTTCTTTCAAAGAGTTCTGTAATTTGCTGTTCAATTTCTCTTTTATCTTCTATATTTCATCTGTATGGTCTTTTGCTGCAGTATTTATCTATTTGCAAGTCATTCTCACTTCATAATTTTTCACTGTCCCACATCAAATTTATCTTTTGCGAATATCATTGAGTACGCATTCATTAGATTTTCTATTCTATCCTTCATTTCTACATTTGAAAAATTCGTTCAGGCTTCAAAATATTCTGTTTCAATATCTTCATTGAAGTTTTTTTTTAAATCAGATTTTGGATTTTCACTATTAATTTTCTGTTTTACCCTCACTATTGGGAATTATTGACATTTTTTTTTTTAATTATTTTTCTCAATTTCGAGTTTATCATTTTGTGTTAATTGAAATTTTTTTATGCAGTCAAGGCCTATAAGAAAGTCATAATTGAAATTAACATCATATATAGTACATACATTTACTGTTTTTCCTATATCCTGTGATGGAATGGTCCATCAGATGGATTTTACAATAAAAAGTAGAATAATAATTTCAAATGTTGCCTCCAATTCCCCTGGCAACAAGATCTTCGCATATTAAAATATAGGAGGCAGATCGATAGCATGAACGTGGTGGCGCGTTCATCGATCAAGGGGACCAATCAATGGAAGCTACGGGCGCGCGAATGCGCCATGCGGGTGCAAGCACGAAGGAGAATAAAGTATATGAAGGCGCATGCCGGTTGGCGCATGCATGTCTACGTATATTAGAATAGCATGAGACAATGCATTCTACGGACAGTACTGACCCAAGCAAACCCTGTGCCATTCATCTGTTGAAAATAATAAAAGTGAGGAAAGCTATATAAAACAGAAATAAAAAAGCAATTGTAAAAGTGAAGTGATATTGAGGAATTAGAAAAAGTGAACTACTGAACTATAACGAACATAACGGAGAATGCAAAGTAAATTAGAAACAATGAATAATAGTCAGAACTGAATTAATAAGTGAAATGAATCAACGTTCAACGAGATCCACAACGAGATCGACGTCACCACGCTATCAGCCCCGAACGCAGCTTCAACGGACGCATATTTCAATCAAACAACTCAACACGTCCAACAAACCATTTTAGTGAATAATTCTACAGCAAATAGGTGAGTCCTGAGATAATAAATTTGTACAAGGAAGCGACAACGCTGCTGCACCACGTCGTTCATCACGCATATTGGCATCCATTTTGTACCACCGTCTTGCCGCCAATTTGACCGCATCGCGTCGTCTAGAATAAATTTATATTTCATGTACTTCGACTATTATTTCCCCTTATGGTAAATTCCCTTGTTTGATTCACAAATTCAATTAAAATCATACAATAGTTATTATATGAAATTCAATAATTCAAATAAATTGAAGATTAATAGAAATAACTTCATATTTTATAATAGAAGACTTTCATGTTAGTGGCGTCGTTTGCATTGCGACGTCATCACCCATTGTTCTTGTTATGCCATAGTGTTTGGTCATTATCAGTAGGAGGTGGCAGCACCTCCTGGATACACTCATACTCCTGTCGTCGGAGTTTATTTGGAAATCAATCGGGCATTGATTGGCTCTAATGAGTATGCTTTCGCGCACTTCATAAGTGTGCGCCCAATTCTCTCTTCTTCTTCTTCATCTCTCAACTACGACGCTCTCTTTATTATACATATTGTTTTTTCTCTTCTTGTTACAAAACTCTTTGCGCACGTGTTCTCGACTCGTTCGTTTTAGTGTTCATAAAAGTGAATTCTAATCCTTTTTCAATTGTGTCTAGCTCATGCTCAACTTGTTCAATTTCTCATCCTCAATACACTCATCCAGTGTAAATTCAGTTCACTCGTCATAAGTTGTATGATTGAGAAAGCTAATTGAATAGAATTAGCTTTCGGTGTGATTAACTACGTGGCGTCAGCTGTTGTGTAGTATATCATTGTATGGTGTGTGAATTTATATTGTAAGGAATGCATTGTATGTGTAAGTGACCAGTGTGAACTCGAATTAATTATAGTCTTACTCTTGCGATTAATTATTCAATCATTCATTCGTTTTTGATTTCTCACATTCAATTCTTTTGCAAATTACTCAGCCACTCGGTCATACTCATATACACTATTGATTGTTCATCGGACACCGAGTGGTAACATTGGACCAATATTGGTCTCACACGCTTATCACATACACCAATGCTAACTCATCCTACTATTGTTCAACTCATTCTCACTGAAACAGCTTGTACTCATTATTCACACTAAATATTGTTATTCACTCATATTCATTAATATTAGTCTATTCGTCATCACACTCATCAGAAATTGTATCACACTGAATTGTTTAACTCATACTCATCCATAACTACTTATCAATTATTTTTTGTCAACCTTTATTTAAGATTATAATATATTCAATTACTGTTCTGTAACTCTTTGAGTATTATTTGTTTTTTGATCAATTTATCCACGGCAGCTATTTGGTTTGAGAACATCTCAAACACATAGCAACAATTCTCCCTTTTTATTTTAACTATTTTCCACCACCCAATTCCTTTACTTTATTGAAAATGAATGATAAAATTGTGATTGTTGGAGAATAAAATAAATTAATAATGGAATAAAACGAAAAATTGATGAGTGAAAATGATTAATTATTGAAAAGAAAAATCCTTTGATAATAAAATGAAGGAATAAGTATTATTCATTAATACAGTAACGTCAAATGATAAATGGAAGAGAATTAATAGAATAAAAATATTAAGAGAGTATCAAATGAATATGAATATCAATTGATAAAGAGAAAAAAAAAGATTCAACGAAATAATTGTTTTGAGAGAAATAAAGTAAAAAAGAATAACAATTAATAGAAAGAATATAATGAAGGATTGATAAAAGAAGAGGAAAATTATTATTCATGAAAGAAGTAGGAAAATTTATCAATTAATGAACAAAAAAAAAAAATATAAATCAATATTGCATCAAAAAGAATATTGAGATATAACAAATCAAAGATATTCTATGATAATTCATCAATTATTCTGAAATCATTCCATATGAAATAAAATAAGATTCGACGGCCAGTAAGTAAATTTGGGGAAAAAGTTGATAAAACTAATAGTCAATAATACCAAAATTTGAGGACAATATTGTGAAATAATTACGTTAATTTTGAGTTCATCTCAATTTCAATGAATAACAAATAAAATTCGATTTTATTCATACTATGAAGAAAACTGGTTTTGATGTGACATACTTATTACTAGTGTAGATTCGATACTGATTCACGACCTGATAGAATCCATTATCCCTATATATTGTTTTCTTTTTTTGTGATTTTCTGTTTCAGCTTATTTTCAGATTTCAATTATTTTCTTGATTTTACATGAATCAAGTGGCATCCCAAATTTTCCCTTTTGGTAATTTTTTAGTATTTCAACCCTCCCTGTAATGCACATGGTAAGAAAGGGAATATTGTAAATCAAATAATAATTTGTTTATGAAATTCAAATTCGAATACCATTAGAATAATATCACAATTCATAATCTTAATTTTCAATTCAACAATTCCCTCTGCTTCACTTCCACCATTAATCGTTTTTAAGTTGATTCTTTTCTCATTGTTGAGTTTACCTTTTTCTAGTGTTGGGAAATTGAATGAAAAGTTGAAATAATAATTTAATTTGATTGGAATGAGAGTGTAGACTAACGGTTTGAGATGGATAATGGATGAGAAGCCGGGACAAATTGCGTGATGGTGAAGCAAGTTGCAATTAACACTTGTGTGAATGCTTTGTACACAAAATATTCACAATTTACTGAGAAGCACCAATCACGATATTTTACACTTTGAACACTGTAATTTTAGCAAAGCTTGATGAAGAGATGAGAATGCAATTGTTGACGATGAGCAGAGGATATTATTGATATTATTGATCAATGTATTGTGGGTTGAGCGGCAAGATGTAGACTGGCGAATTATTAATTTTATTTATAATAAAACACCACTCAGGAGGATACTATTCATCCATTTGGGATTATGAGAATTTTAAGCACAAATATGAATTACATAAAATCAATGAAATGAACGTGAGAAAAAATGATACTTGAGAGAATGTGAGATAAGTAGTTAAGGTTGTATGCCTCCCCGCGTGTAGGAGTGGTTAAGCGTCCCGAGTATGCAACATGCATGTCTAGGATGTGCTGCCACCGATGAGATAAAGAATGGACAAAAAAAGCATTGAATTCCCAACATCCAGATTCAACAGTTTCTAGTTTATCAAAGATATAATTGATCCTGAATCATATATTGCTCGAACATTGAGTGAAATATTCAAAGTTATCTTGATTACGGTTAATGGTGTACTTTCAAGTTTTTTGGATCTTCAAAACTTTCAATATCTAATCATGAGGTGTGTTCTAACCACCTTCCTTGTTCATTGAACCAGCTATTATCTCCTGAATGAAATCTATTTCCTTTACCTATATCTTTACATATCTCGCACAGCAGTTTCTTTTGAGCATCATCTTTCGTATATTTAGTATCTGCTTTTTTTTATGTACAAAATGTTGAAGTTTGTCTATTTCATTGCATAATTCTTCTGTTGTTTGCACCGTCTCCCTATCTATTTCATCAGCAATAAAGTTTGGTAGTCCAGCAGTTGTTAGATCAATTAGTGTACTAGTGTCTGTCGACCTTCTAACCTCTAATAGTGATTTTCTCTTTCTTTATTGCATAATCTATCAGATCACCTGTTTGATATCTAAATGGTAAGGCGTACCTCATTGGGGACCAGCCTTTATTAGCAAAAGTTTCACAGAAAATTTTCTTCCATTGTTCCCATTCTGAATTTATGGATGATTTCAAGATCATACTACGATACCAGTCTGAATATGGTTTTTCGAGTGAAAATTTTGAAGCTTCAATTCTTTTCTTGTCTTGATTAATCCCAAATCTCTCACATTCCTTTTCAAACTCATTTATCCATTGGTTGACGTTCATAATCTTGTTGTTGAATTTCTCGGTCATTGATTCTTTTGTTATTTTTCGTAAACTTCTTTCTTCCGACTTTTGTGTGTTTTCAATCAGCTTTTTTAGTAGTTTAACCAACGGTTCTTCTTTGTCTGTTGTTCCACTCCTTTCATTTTCTTCTTGTAGAAACAAATCATCAAATTGCAAGTTGCCATCTCTATCAAAGTATACGTCTTTCATTTCTTGAATTAGTTTTATCCATATCTTTCTCGTTTGGTGCCTTTTTTTCGAGAGTCAATTCTCACTTTATAAAATGTACTTATTCACTTTTATTCTTCTACAACACACACATATTCAATTGCCTTGTTGATTTTCCTCTATTGGACGGGTACGAACGAGTTGTCAAAAATTGATGTGTAAATCGTAGTAGTGCGTTCTCGAACGATGTACGTTACGTAATGATTCTCTATGAGAAGTGTCGTAATAATTTTCTATGAGAAGTCGTACAATTTTTCTGACGAGAAGTGTCGCACAAAGGGCAAGGGGCCGTACTTATAGATGCATTTCTGCAACGGCTTTTCCTCCCACTTGGTCCATCGTGCGACATTAACCTTGAGTGATTGGCCCAAAACGTTCTTTGTCTTGACGGATGACCAATCACTCCCTTCGAAGGGGTCCAACGGACAAAATCCCTTTCATTTTCCAGGGAGAATGACACGCGCTATCGATGTTCACATCGACCGGCGGCGCGTTTCGGCAATCTCCCCACCACGGCGGCTACTCCACTACATGGAAAATTCCATCGACGCTCGGGCGTCGGTTGACACGTAGGTTCGTTTATGAACCGTAGAGCGCCTACATCGCCGCACAACATCTGTGATGATACATCATCACAACATATTACTTAGCAGGCTCTCCAATATTGTATGTCTTATTCCTCTACTTAAATTTTTCCGACATCTCACATGTCAAAGACAAGTTGTATCTCCACATGATTTCTCCCCCAAGTATGCTCACAAGTAAGTTCCACAGGGCGGTGCTCATTCACCCTTCCTTTGAAATATCTATGTAGCTGAAGCACCAGGAATATCGCCGATAATGTTGTTCCTTTCCAGTATGCTGATGACACTGAAGCTACTAATAGCTTTCCGGATCTCAATGTTGGCCTGAGTACTATGACCAGGGCTCTCTCTACTTTCCAACATGACCTACGAGACACCGGTTTGAGGCTAGGTGCACACTACGAGTTTTTGTTTGCGCGGCGAAAAAACCTATGACATTTTTACGCTCGGAAAAAAATAATAAAAAACTACAGGCACGTACACTACGGCATAATATTGCATAGAAATAATCAGTTTCAAAATATATTCAGTAGAAACAGCTTGTTATTCCGCTCTTATCAGAGCTCGGAAAAAGAAAAGACGATTTTCGGTACATCTCCTTGTCAATTATCGTTTGAACATCGGGCAGTTCTCTTTCCTCAATATTATAGACCGAGTAAGAAATTATTCCATGAAACTACTAGAACTAGTTGGATCTCATGTAACATATAAAAATACTCTATTCATGAATGCAATATACGCGAAAGAGAGACTTTCAGTAACTTTGAAGTAAGTATTCACAATTAAGTTCAATCCACATGTTTGAACAATATTTATTGTGGAAAAGACATAACAATGAGTTTCTCTTCGAATTTTGCTGCGAATCGGTGATGTCAAATATCTCCGAATCTCCATTGAGAGATTGTGTTTGAGAATGCGACAAGAAAAAATGTTGCCAATTCAAATTTAACGGAAGGCTCAGTGGCGCTCCCGGTCGTTCGTGTTGGGAAGCGCCCAACGACTAATCACTATCTCAATTGACTCTGCATTGAAAGCATCACTGCGATTTCGTGTTCAATAAAAAGCGCTTTTCTCAAGTTTGCCTACTCAAATTGAAGCCTCACTTTAATCAAATCAATGTGCTTAATTGCCTACTCAGTTTCAACTAAACTTTGTGTTCAATTACGCGACTATTTTTCGTATTACAATTACTTTTCCATCCGACGGCACGTGGCTTTACGACCCACGTGCAGTCCCCACGTTTGTGTGAATTGTAAAATTAGTGTACATAAATTTTGTGATTTGAGAATAAACTTTTTCATTTAAATTCACAAACTCTCGTGCCATTTCATTCGCATTACTATTGCCTCCTCCACCAAATCAAACCATCGAATTCTGGCGAAAAATTTTAAAGTTGCAATCCGCAACAGATTGGCCGGAGTGTTCATAATAGTCATGAGCATACGTTCGTTTTTCCTGCTGAGATTAGTGTATTTTGCTGCGATCTTAGTGTTGGTGATGTTAGCGGTGGAGTCGAAGTTGTGGTTTTTTTTGTCTAGAACGCAGAACGCAGAAAAAAGGAGTAACGACTGTCGTGTAGATAACCATGTTGACAGTGTTGGTGATGGTGACGGGGCTATTTTTGACATATATGTATCAATTTTCTGCATTGTGTTTCATGATGGAAAATATGATTGCATCGTAGACGTCATGTACATACACACAGGCACAGGAGGCACGTACTCTAAATTTTTTGCTTGTCTTATCACTCGCGGGATTTCAGTCTTTGCAAAGGATTTTCACTCATCATTTAATTTCTTCATCATTGGTATTAATATGAATGCAAATCTTTCAACTTTATACACGTCTTCTGCAGAAGACAATTTTTGTTTTAGAATATTAATTAGTTGTTACTCGAAAGTTTGTGAAGCTTTTTTTTCGAATGGTTCAATGATTTGATACTGGATTTGCAAAGTTTGGCGGTGGAGCAGGAATGCTTGTTCGAGGGATTGGGGAAGCTGAAGAAGTAGGCGATGCGTTTTGAATGTTGTTACTGGAATCGAGGATTTGCTGGGAATTTTGTGCTTCAATATTGCTAATTGCTAGTTGTTGACCCCTGGAAGGCAATAAAAAAAAACTGTCAAAATAGTAATGTTTCATTTTCTCTAAGTACCTTGGTCAGATCGCACATTTTTCTACAGTGCCAATTTTTATTCCAAAACTTTCCTTTAAATTTCTATATTTATTTTTCACTTCTTTGCCTATAATACATTATATGACATCTCGATATATCAAAATTTCATCTTTATAGGTATCTTGCTACTGGAAATAATTCTTACTCTCTTCACATTTTGAATATTTATTTGGTCAGACGTCAATCAGAAAAATAGTCGTTGATATGTGCAAGTAGTCATTTTGTTGCTCACAATCAATTCACATGCCTGCTGAAAGAAATGAAGGAGAATGGAAAAAAATAGCTGAAAACTTTTTTACAAAAACGAATGCACTAAATTGTGTTGGGGCTTTTAAATATTCCTGGGCCAGAAAAATTGTTATATGATGAAAAGGCCGAAGTGTACCTTTTGCTCTTGTTGGAGATGAAGTTCCTGCTCTTTCATTCGAATCCTCAGACCACATCCACGGAAAAATTCAAATATAAAGCAAAAAATTCAGAATTACAGGCTAACTCGAGCACGTCGTTCAATGGCATATATATTCGGCATATTATGTATTAAATGGCAAATATCACATCGAGTGATTGATATCAACTCTAAATTTTGTGATGGTGTAATAATAGCATACTATCTGTTGCATAATTTTGTTCAAAAAAATGATACGAATAATAATCTTCGAAATGAAGATTATGACTGTTTTTAACAAAGTTTCAGTTCAACCAGCGTGCGGAGTAGTATGAATGTGATGAACACAAGAGACTATTTTGCAAGCTATTTTACATCTCCATTAGATTTTGTTCCGCGGCGGTATGATCGTATATAAGAAAATAATGTAATTCCATATAATAAGTATAAGGTGACATTTCTACCTATTTTTCGTTTATATGGTATATAATTTGTTGATAAAATGAACTATATATTATTACAGAGTGCAAGGAGAATGCTATTAATATGCCTTTGATACTTAATTTTTTAACGATTCATTTCACAATTGTCTAAAGTTGGGTGGGAAATGAAATAATGAATTCATTTTATTTGGATGAGAGTGGACTGTATGTTTGAGGATGTTGGATAAGACTCCGGAAAAATGTGCGTGCTGGTAAAGCACTCGCGGTGTACAAATGAACGAATATTCTATGCATAAAAAATGTATAATTTATTGAGAAAAAAAACACTTTACATTATATTTATACAATTGAATAATGAGATCCATTTAATTCACTTGAGAACGTTGATAAGAAAACTGAGATCAACTGATATTATTGATCAGGTGATTGCGTTGAGTGATGAGATGTCGAGAGAATGTATGTTGAGATAACTGAGATGTGTAGTTTCTGCGTTGCATGCGTAGCAAGACTAAAGATTTTTTCCACGCGGTATCGACGCATTGTCTCGAGATCAATGCGCGAGTCGATCTTTTCTGTACAATTAACCAAAATTGGTCAATTCCGCACTCCCTCCCCGCGTGTGGAGAGCAGTGGTGAAGCGTCCTGAACATGCAACTCACACGTCCACACGCTGCTACCAATGAGTAAAAATGAGGCTTGGAAAAAAAATTGAATTTTCAATAATTATACTTTTTTTACATTGTTGTGAATTTTCTCCTTCTGTGGCAACATTAGGGCTGGCAGCTGATTCAAATTATCTACGTAATTTTTTTATTCGAAAATTACGATTTACTGTATATTTGGAGGTAATTTGAATTAATCACTGAATAATAGGTTTTAAAACAGATATTTTACAATCGGAGCAGATGTTATATACACGTTATGAATATATATGGTTACAATTTTCGAATCGTTTTCCTTACACCTTGTATACTAGGATGAGAAAATATCATCGCTATTCTTCCGATTTCTGCTGATTATCATTATTTCATATCAATAATAACAATGATGAAAATGATAATTTATGAATTTTCAAAACAATTATAATCATTGATAATCATATAACCATTCTACGTTATTTCTCATAATTTTTGTGGAACAGCGACAATGTTGACCTATATCAGGGTGAGTGATGTATCAACCTTTTCGCTCCGAACGACGGATATATCCGTCATCTACATGAAAACTCGCGGAGCCGAACGCCGGATGTATCCGACATTCCATATAATACTCTTTCGGCGGGAGGTCTCGTTCAAGAGTAACGCTACAGTGGACTGGAGCGCCGTAGCGAAGGGATTCAACTATTGATATTGAATAAAGTAACAAATAAAGAGTTGGTTTTCACCTTTCACTCTTTGTTGGGTTGCATTCATTTCACTCTATCCTCTAAACGAATTTCGACAAACTTTTTTCCACAATCTTCGTTCATTGTTTCTATCACTGTATTCTTTTGAAGTTATGTCATATAATGGTAGTTTTCTCTCATTCTGAGTAATTCATCTTTCATCATCAGAATATTCATCCAGGTTATCAGAATCAATGCTCAATGTAGCCATCATACAATGCAGTCCCAATAATACGATATAATTTATACCGTAAGAGCGAAACATCGTGTGGTGCGTTTTATGTACAATAGAAGTGAGACATGAGAAGGAATCATGATTGTTCAGTTGAGATGAATATTGATTCATCAGGATCACGATTCGATTAATCGATTGATTGCGTAATCGATTTGCGAGCGCGTGCAAGTGGGATATGGTAGGAACACTCCACTCCTCGTTCGGTCTGCACGTAGTGAAGACGTGTGGCGGAAAGAAAATTTGAGATTTTATGTGGAAAGAAGCGACTAATAAATTCATCTTCAAAAGTTGTCATGCGTGGGTGAAGTGCTTTGACACATCCGATTACCGGGTGGGTCATGTCGTGTGATCTGGGTCGAGATGAGGATAGACGACTGCGGTAAGTCAGGATTTGCGTACACACTTTGGTCTATATGATATGATGAAAAACTGATCCATGAATGCAAGTGAATACATTGGTGTGCATGGATTGTGTGTTTCACGGGTGATTTTAACCGTGCATCAATCTGGGCGTTGATGAATCATTTTGTATGAGTAATTTCGATCAGACGTTTCGTTAGAATTACGTGCTTCGAGCACACTTTGATCAATTCGTTAAATTCTTAGCGCGTGGAGAATTCCACGACCGAATCTTACGGCGTGATTGAGAGCCGCTGCACCGGATGCGTGTTAACTCGCCGTTGTTCGGTTACTTTTGTTGAAGAAGGCAAAAAATGAAATTTTCACAGAATGAATGCTGGTGTATGATAGGTGTGTGAGAAGGCAAGAATCTTGGCGAACAATAAATTTATTACCAAAATGATGTAGGATTAACATGAGTATTTATTATTGAATGAATAATTGCTAAAAATGAACACACAAATTGTTACACAAGCGATAATGATCACACGCAGGTCGTAACGCCACATGCAATCAGATATTAAGTTGTTGAATTAATCGCGTGTAGATGTTCACGAGAAACCAGAGATTATTGAAATGAATTGAAAACGATAATGAGCACACAGTGTACGCATAATAAAGCACGCGAGCAGGTTTGAATGAAAAGAAATTCAGAAAGATCTCGACAACGCAGAATGCACTTGCAGTTGAGCACAGTCAGTTGAGACAGAATAGCCGTTCCTTGCGCGACTCCCAACACAAACGACCGGGCGCGCCAGCTTGATTTGAAATTCATACATTTTTGTCTCATTCGCAAACAATTTCGTATCTAAAATTATCAGTCGTAATATTACTGAGAATCATATTGCGTTATGAGACAGTGGTCTTGTGATCATTATTATTCCTTCCGATTTTCTTTCATTCGTAAAGTACTAATCATTATTTTCCATTTTCTTATTGATTATTATGTTTTTTTTCATTGGTGTGATGAGAATCCCATTATTATTTCAACTTGACATTGAATTTACCAGTTAATAGTCCATCAAACATATGCTTCTTGCGTTTGTTGTTTCTTTTGTTTTTGATGTGTAAACATCTATGCTATCGGTCTACGGTACAACCTTCCTGTGAAATTGTGTGTCAGATATAAGTCACACATTGTTATGACTACGGTTATGTATGCGTGAGGCCTAAAGTGCATTCTACTCGCCCATACGCTTGTATCTCCCATCACTCGAATTCGCACACAATATAAAATGTTTACACATCTTCCGTGAGTACAATTGCACTCAATAAACTTTCTTTTGTTGTCCTCGAAATTCGTTCCCTACTTGTATATGTGCATACTTGTATGGATTTTGTACATTCACATATACGACAGAAATGTATTCACCTTTTTTATTTGGATGAGGTAGTGCGCTATCATCGTTATATGCTGGTTGCTAACATTCAAATTTGGAAAATAATATATACACCGATAACACCCTTATGCATTCACGAAAATATTGTTATTCTATTGAATAACAATGAAATTGAATATAACAAAATTGAAAATAACAATTAAATTGAAATTTAAAAAAAAAATTGATTTCTTGATCCATTTTCTCGCTCATGAAACAATTATTAACGATTATGAATATACAATTGTTGAAATTGAACCCGAATTTTGTGCATAGAAATTATGCATCTGAAGCATACATCGGAAATTCACATAGCTTGTTGTACGAGGCATCAATCAATTTATATACGAGGCATATTTTGGTATTTGTAATAAGAATGAAGAAGGTGTTCGCGTATGATGATTCCAATGGATACTACAAAAATAGATATGGCTTGGAATAAATGAATATGAAAAAAAATTTCAAGGGCTGAGATTCAACCCAAACCATCCGCATAGAACGTATATATACACACAAAGCACAAGAGCATGAAATATTCCTCTATTTATTGTGGATTTTTTCTCACTTCTGGTTACATGGGGATGTCACCTGGAAATCCCATAAAATTTGATCCGCTGGCCAACCCTAAAACTTTCCGCTTCATGGTAAATATAATCACTTCATAACACCGAATATCTGCATTCGCGGGATCTACAACCAGTGACAGTCGTTCATCATCCAGCTACAACGGCCAGTATGAAAGCTCAATATATTCATATTGTTCACACTGTGATGTGGTGGTTCATCTAGGGAATTTTCAGTGCACTTGCAGAAAGTAAACTAATTTCTGGTGGATGCCTCAATTGCATTGAATAGGTGGACAAGCTTTGCCCTAGCAATAGTACCACTCAAGAATAACATCGACCTGGAGTCGGCGTCATCGATTAGATTATCGACGTATCCGGCGAGGCGTCGTTCGTGACGCCATCAGCCATTTTTATCTCGTTTTTTTTTTTGCTGGATAAATTCGCTGCTGTACTGTGTAACTTCTTCTTCCTCGCGTTAAATACGGTATATATCATGAAATAATAAATCATGGAAATTGAAACTTTTGTGCTCAGGGAATCAGATAAATTCCAATCGAATATAAAAATGTGATATTAATTTCTATGACCTTTATAATTCAAAAAGGTATAACAAAATTGTTTATTGGAAGAAAATGTAAAGCTTTTGACAAACAAAATTCATGTATAATTGGAATTCAATGAATTCTCATTAAGTACATGATTTTATTTTTAGATATTTTCATTATATTGTATCCCATTTGATATATTTTTTTTCTCCTGCAAAAAAATTCTGAAGGTTAAATTCTTATACAAGCACATCTCAATCTAGAATGAATTGAATTTATGTTGTGACGTACCACTCTCGACTAATTATTATATCTCGATATTTGGCGATATAATCATAAGTATTAATAATTGTACGGTCAACTGTACAATTGTCTATAGTGATGAGTCACAGAGGTATTTCGCAAAAAATATCAATTTATCGGTATTAATTATTTCTCCTTTATTATTCAATTGGTGATACACGTTATCGTCATTCAACCGATGGTTCCATTTCACATGGTTTTACAATGTTATTACTCAATTCCCTCCCTCTATTTATCTCAGGGCCCTAACGTCTCTTTCGTCTGTCGTGTTGTCCGGAGTGCCGTCGTTGCCTGATCTCGTGATGGTACCCCACCAGCTATTTTCCTCGAGGAAGACGTGATGATACCTCATCAAACGATAGTACCCTATCGTTAGCAATGGTACCCCACTGCTCGTTCTTTCCCCGGCAATACCTTGCTCGGAAGACCTGTTGTCGGTGGTACCCCACCGTTGGCAATGATACCCCACTGCTGAATGTTTTAGAGTAATACCTTACTCCCTTTCGACTAGGACCCCAGTCGTAAAATGTTGGCTACCCCGTATGATATGTAAGTACTCTTACCTTATAGGAGAACCCAGATCTTAGTCGTTTTGCAGTGATACCTCACTCCTTGGACGGCTATGGCCAATGTCAAATCCACATTACCTTCCGGTTTATATCTATTTTTCAGTCCTACTGTTCCCACGAGAAACCCTCGCGCTCTAGCGGCGTAGGCGAGTACTACGATATTTTATGTGTTCGTGTGACTATCGTCACATTCTCCCCTTTCTTTTTAAGAAAAATACATTACCTAGGAATTTTTTTTTCTTCTTACCTGTACCTATTTGTTTTAATGTCGTGGCTCAGCTGCCGTATGAGAGCTTATTGTATTTTTCCTCCCCGAAAGGATTTCAAAAAAAAAAACATCAGTCCAGTCATTTAATTCTTTTCTTTTACACACACAATCATTTAATTTATTAATTAGGATATGAACTTAAAGCTATACAAACACATATATCGTAGTTATAACCTTTTCATCTTCTAGTTTTCTAGTATCATATTTTTTTGTTACAATACTTTCGTTTCGTTATTACTATTATCACCGTATATCATTATTATTATCTTTTTATCACATTTTCTCTAATCTAAAGGCACCACCTGGTCTTATTTCTAGTCACAGTCTTATGGTTGCTTTTTCTTCCCTTCTTCCTCCTGTCGCTTATTTTCCCATAGATCTTTTCTCTCCTTGACAAGCTTATGAATCGTACCGTCCTTTTTGAGCTTCACCAACCCTTCCGCACGTTGCTCGTACCTTTTCCCTTTTCTTTCCCGTTTCTTTCTCTTTTCAGGTACTCGGCTGGATACCATCATCAGGGACGACTCCGTTGGTAAGTTTTCCACTTTCATTCCTCTTTCTGTAGGTGTCACCACTTAGACCAGGATCGACTGCTTTTCAGGTACGTACTTCTTCAATTGGCTGATTGGGGTTGGCACATATTCAATTATTTTCTTCAATTCCGTCCCCGTAGCCAAAACTGGAGTTGTGCTTTGCTTTCGTGGATCTTTTAGGGTTTTCACGATCTTCCCGGTTTTTATAGTAGGCATTTTCCGTGGTGGTGTCTCGAATAATTCGGACATTTTTACTATTTTCTCACGTATCTTCCGGGCGGACCGGATTTTCCCTTCAGTGATCCTTTTCATCAATTCTTCCGGGATCTTATCCTTTTTCAACCCTACCGAAACCCTGGTTAGGATCTCATCGGTAATTATTCGAGGTTGATTCTTTTTGTTCCGGGCCATTTCTTCCTTTTCTAGGTTTTCTATCTCCATTTCCATTTCTGCGAACAGCTGGTCTTCTGGGATATGTGGCAATGCAGTTTGGTTGGTGCTCATGGTACGTATGTTCTCTTCACTCTGTCCTTAGGTCGTCGTTTGTTGCTGCGGAAGAAACTTCGGGTTGACCATAATATTTTTTTATGTCTTTCAGGTGTGCTTTATATAATCTACCCTGACTATCCCTTAATTCAACAATGACTGGACTTATAATGCGGTTAATTATGTAATTCCCACTATACTTTGGTGCTAATTTTGATGTGAAACCATCCGTTCCCGACGACAACGTGTATTCCCGTTTTGCCACTACTTCACCTATTTTTGGTGACCATTCGCGTCTTTTTCGATTATAGTATTGGCTCTGATTTGAGTGCGCTTTTGCCAGGTTAACCCGTACTAATTCCATAATTTCTCCTAGTCTTTTGAGGTTACTTATATGTTCTCTGGACCCCGGAGTCTCATTCCCTTCTAGTTTGGACCTAATCGTCTGTGGGGGTAACATTTCCCTCCCGTAATTCAAAAAACATGGAGTAAATTCGGTTGATTCATGCACAGCCGAATTCATCGCAAACGTCAATTCTGGTAGATATTTGTCCCAGGTTTTCTGAGATCCCTTTATATATTGTGCTATCATCGTTTTTATTACCCTATTCGTTCTTTCCACCGGGTTGCACTGCGGCGAATATGGTGGTGTTCGTCGATGGGTAATCCCTAATTCTTTCAAAAATGATACGAATTCGTTGCTAGTGAATCGACTGCCGTTGTCGGAAATTATCGCTTTTGGGCATCCGAATCTATAGATTACCAGTTCCCTTAATGCTTTTATTATTGGTGTTGCCTTGGCTACTCTCAATGGCTGTATTTCTACCCATTTCGTGAATTTATCTTGGATTGATAATAAATATACATATCCTTTGCTGGATTTCGGTAATGGACCTACTATATCAACTGACACTATTTCCCAGGGTCTTGTCACATTGATTGTTCCCATTTTTCCCGATTCTTTTTGCTGTGGTACTTTGAACCTTTGACAACTGTCACATTTCTGTATGTATTTCATTATTTCTCCCTCCATTCCTGGCCAGTAATATCGTTTGGCTACTCGCGCCATAGTTTTCGTTACTCCCATATGCCCAGCCGTTGGTGCATCATGATTTTCTCTTATTACCGCGGTTCGAAGAGATTTTGGTACACATAACTTCCATCTGTCTTCTTCATTTTGTACATCTAGTCGATGAAGACGATGTTTATATAGTTTGTCGTTGATCTTTTTATAATCGGGATATCTCTCCGGATTCTTGCCTATCTCGCTTATTGTTCGTTGATACCAACTACATGGTTCGTCTGTTCCTATTAGGCATATTGTTCCTTCATTTACTACGTCTTCATCCGATTGTTGCCAACTTTCGGTTGGTTCCCGTGATAATACGTCGGCGACTTGATTGTTCTTTCCCTTTCTGTATCTTACGTCAAAGTCGAATTGTTGGAGATAAATACTCCATCTTCCAATTCGTCCAGTGGGGCTACTCAAAGTTTTTAACCAAACCAACGATGGGTGGTCGGTTATTACGGTAAAGGTGTACCCTTCCAAGTATGGGCGCATTCGTTGTATACCCCAAACTACGGCCAAACATTCCTTTTTCGTCACCGAATAATTTTTCTCGTGTTTATTGAGCGATCGACTCGCATACGCAATAACCCGTGTCTCCCCGTTATGTTCCTGAGTTAGCACGGCACCTAGCCCTTCGTTACTCGCATCTGTTTGCAGAATAAACTTTTCTCTGGAGTCCGGAGGAGCTAATACTGGTGCGGAGACTAGCCTTGTTTTGAGATCATCATATGCTTTCTGTTCGTTTTCACCCCATTCCCATTTTTTTCCTTTTTGCATTAGTTTTGTTAGTATTTTGGTTTGATCGGAACAGTTGGGGATGAATCTCCTATACCATGATAGCATTCCAATAAATTGTCTCAACTCTTTAACATTTTCTGGTGTTTTCAGATCAACTATCGCTTTTACTTTATCTGGATCCGTATGTATTCCCTTCTCATTCACCAAATGACCCAAGTATTTAATCTGTTTTCTTAGAAATTGGCATTTATCTACATTTATTTTCAAATTTGCGTCATTTAGCCTTTTGATTACTTCCCTTACGTTTTCCTGCTGTTCTTCCAGTGTTTTTCCCAATACCACGATGTCATCCAGATAAACAAACGCTTTTCTTTCCAGGTCTGGGCCTATTATGGTATCTAATAATCTTTGGAATGTTGCTGGGGCTGAATGCAATCCAAAAGGCATAACCTTAAATTGGTAGAATTCTTTTGGAACAGAGAACGCTGTAATCGGTCGGCTATTTTCATCTAATGGAATTTGCCAATAACCATTCTTTAGATCGAGAGTAGTATAATATTCATTTTCACGTAGTTTATCAAGTGTTGGGTGTACATGGGGCATGGGATACGCATCCTTTATCGTTACTTCATTAATCTTTCTAAAATCTATGCAAAAACGATATTGGTGGTTCTTCTTTCGAACCATAACTACTGGTGAATTCCATGGGCTTTTAGCTTTTTCTATTATCCCGTTTCTCAGCATGGTTTCTATTTCTTCATCGATGATCTTTTGCATCATTGGGTTCCTTGGCGCATACCGAAATTTAATTGGTTCCTGACCTTCCTGTACTCTAATTTTATGAACTGCTTTGTTCGTTACCCCTGATTGGTTTTCTCACTCTTTTGCCCAGTCTATCATTTGTTGTCGGATCATTTGTTCTTGATCCTCGACTTTGAGTGCGTTTATCGAAAGGTTATTGTCAATGACTAATCGATACTTGATTTTTTGCAATGTGTCCACTCCTAACAGAATATTGGTACTAAGATGTGGTACTATTTGGAACTCTAATCGATATGTTTTGTTGTTGATCTCAACTGGGCAATTTACTTGTCCGATAATTTCAATTTTCCTACCATCGGCTACACTTGCCTCTAGGTTAGTTTTTCTTAGTCGGTAAGTTCGATCTTTCTTGATTTGGTTCCATGTTTGTTTGCTCATGAAGGTTCTCATGGCCCCTGTGTCTATTAGTCCACACACTTCTACATGCCCAATTTGTAATTTCAGATATGGTCGCGTATCACTTTTCGAATCGTTTTCTATTGTCGCTAAATTACGCGAAGTTCCTGCCCCTTCGTTTATTGCCGGTGGTCTAGGTTTGTGACTCGGTGTAAACACTGGTGCTTGCGCGTTGAGCTGACTCATATCCCTTTGGGATTGTTCTGGTCTCGGGTTTTGCCTGTTCTCTGGGTTATTGGCTACATTTCGTCTTGCCTCTCCCATTGGTCGTTCGCATGGACAGTCTTTTGTAGTGATGTTCTTCCTCCCGCACCAAATACAGAATAACACATATTTGTTCCTACACTCTACACGTCGATGACCTCTTTGACCACATTTCCAGCAGCAATTTTTCCTGTCGTATGGTTTGTTCACCATATTTACTGTGGCTGTGGTATTCGTCATTTCCTGACTTTTTTTCGGGTGATACGCTGTCTCTTGTAATAGCGCTTGACTCGCCGCGGGTGGTGGTCTAAACGTTTTCTCCCTTATAAGTAATCTTTCGTAGTCTGTTGCTAAACGTACGATATCTGAGACGCGCCTAATATCGTTTCTGCGTATATATCTTTGATAGTCCGGTCGTAAATTTAGATAAATTCTATCAATTTGTCGGTTTTCGTTCATGTTACCTAGCCTTCGTATAAGTGTTTGCATCGCTATTATATAATCTTTAGCGGATTCTTTTGCTCCTTGGGTGCGGTTACGAATCTCTTCCTCCAGTTGTATGTTTAAATCCGCGGGTAGAAAGTAGTCTTTCAAGTCATCTTCGAATTCCTCCCATGTATGCCAATTTCGTCGGTTATTTCGATACCATAGCAACGCTTTCCCTTTCAATAATAATGGTACACACTCCATTAATTCATTGCCCGAGAGATAACTGTGACTCATTTCATCTATTCGTTCTAAAAACGTGAATACGTTATTTTCGCCATCAAACGTGGCATTCCATTGACGTATTTGCTTGAAAATTCGATTTTCATTTCCGCCTAGGTAATTATTTCCCCCACGTCGTTCTTCCTGTATGCGTCGATTTTGATTTGCCATATCGTCTCTGCTTTGTCGTAATTCTTCTCTACTCCGACTTGCTTCTCGACCTCTTATTAAGCTTTCGCGACTATGGTATCTTGATGAGAATCGGCTATTCAACCGGATGGATTCTTCCAGTTCCTTTTGCCTGTTTTCTATCCGTTGCGTGCTCTCTCGTAATTGTTTACCCAGTTCGTTTATCTCTTTGCGACTCAGTCCCCCTGTCTCTATTTCCTCTCGACTTGATCGGCGCGTGCTACTCGTGTGGTCTCCCTCTTCCAACTCCCTATTATTAATGTTCGTCGGGGTGTCGGGTTCGATTTCTATATTCTCATTCGTGATTTCTTGAGCCATCATTCTTACGTGGTTAACGAGTAATTTTCGCATGTTTACTACCGTCATTGACGTATCGTAATTAATTTTCAAACGATCTAATTCGGCTTTGCACTCATCTTTTGGTAGTGACTATATATATGTTGTGCCTGATTTGGCTGGAGGAGCCATTCTAAGAAAATTCAATTTTTATCCTATACCAAAAAATTTTGATCAGAACTCTCCTTTTTTTTTTTTTTTTTTTTTTTTATTATTATTAGCAAACCTAACCCGAATCTGAGGGTCCGTGTATGTTCAAGTCTATGTTCGAGCGCCAAATTCTGTGACGTACCACTCTCGACTAATTATTATATCTCGATATTTGGCGATATAATCATAAGTATTAATAATTGTACGGTCAACTGTACAATTGTCTATAGTGATGAGTCACAGAGGTATTTCGCAAAAAATATCAATTTATCGGTATTAATTATTTCTCCTTTATTATTCAATTGGTGATACACGTTATCGTCATTCAACCGATGGTTCCATTTCACATGGTTTTACAATGTTATTACTCAATTCCCCCCCTCTATTTATCTCAGGGCCCTAACGTCTCTTTCGTCTGTCGTGTTGTCCGGAGTGCCGTCGTTGCCTGATCTCGTGATGGTACCCCACCAGCTATTTTCCTCGAGGAAGACGTGATGATACCTCATCAAACGATAGTACCCTATCGTTAGCAATGGTTCCCCACTGCTGAATGTTTTAGAGTAATACCTTACTCCCTTTCGACTAGGACCCCAGTCGTAAAATGTTGGCTACCCCGTATAATATGTTAGTACCCTTACCTTATAGGAGAGCCCAGATCTTAGTCGTTTTGCAGTGATACCTCACTCCTTGGACGGCTATGGCCAATGTCAAATCCACGTTACCTTCCGGTTTATATCTATTTTTCAGTCCTACTGTTCCCACGAGAAACCCTCGCGCTCTAGCGGCGTAGACGAGTACTACGATATTTTATGTGTACGTGTGACTATCGTCACAATGTACACAATAATATCAATTCAGGGAGTATAATTATGTTCATGATAATTTTCGTTCAATGTCTACAGTAGGGGACTCAGTCCTCTAATATTTCTAGTGGCAGACCATGGTTGCACCATTAACCCTTTGAGTGCTATGGGTGCACATATGCGTCCAGCGAAAGCTATCGATATAGACTATGGACGCAAATACGCACTCAGCGATCATCAGCGCTAGCCGCGCGCCGTCTGTACGGACTGCATAGGCCACGAGTATTCAGCACTCAAAAGGTTAATGATTTATCCCATGCTGAGTCTCCACGAGGCGGTTTTTATTGAGGCAACCGCACACGATTTTCGGAATGAGTATATAACAAGGTCAGTGCAGGAGCTGCAATAATTTCACGAATTCTTCGTAGAGTATGGATTACATTTCTTTTTCAAGCAGAGTCCACTCCAAACGCAACAAATAAAAGCATAAAAAAATACGCGAGAAAATGAACAACTTTTGAATCAATATAATAGCCCGACACATTTATACGATAAATAAGATATGTAATCTAACACAAGAAGACCAACTCGACTATATAGCTTTTCTAAGTAAAATTACTCCAAATAAATAAACGAAATTGAATCAGGCAATTATGTATTCCCAAACATATTTTCCCAATAAATAAATGTCAACGATACAAGAAAAACACGTACAGTTAAATTCCAAGAAACTATTGACTAAAACACCACCATAAGTAGATAGGAAAAGAAAAACATGCTTTCATGAATGCCAAAAGAAATATATGTAAGAGACTATAACCATCGTAAATATAATATCAAGTTTCAAATGAATCCCAACACATGGAGAACTAGAACAAATATAAGATATTTTGCCACCCTTTGAAAATAACCGTATTAGATTAGAACATATAAATGAAGGAAGGAAAGAAAGAGAGTCAGTCTCTCGCATCTTAAAATTCATACCAGACAAATCTCGACGTTTATATTCGCATAGACACACAAGAATTAACTTAGACAAATACAGAACTTGTAAAACCAAAAACCATCTGCAGAAGTCAGTACAACTACACAACAAATAATTAAACTATAAGTAAATCAATGAAGATAACATCAGAAATAAAAGTGTAAAGTTCATTGTGAAATACTAACTTCTTCTTTGAATTTCCCGGGTAGAACCTACTTATGAAATTGTTTTTATCAACAGCTGAGTGACGTCGCCCAAGATGTAACATAAGTGCGAGCGCGAGAGGTAATGGCGTATATGAAGGCGCATGCCGGTTGGTGAATGCACGCCAGCACGCTTTAGAAAATGATTAGATGACGCCACGCTCCCCGGATAGCTACCACAGATGCAGCATCTATGCCAAACTAAAGTAAAAAATAATAAAAGTGAGCATAAATAGCCTTAAACGGAATGATATAAGAGAAAATAATAGATAAGAAAAGAATGAAAAAGGTTAAGAAAAGTGAATTGAATCAAAATTAAACAAAAAATGTAATAAATAAAATATCAATTTTGTTTTCATAATTTAGATCCGAATACCGAGAGAAGGAACATTACAATTTAAAAATCACGACTGATACTGATTGTTATAGGATAGTACATGGAAAAAATCAGATGCCGTGCCTTACTAACAGTGAATTAAAATAACGTATACTATGAAAAATTACTAAATTGAGATTATGTTCACAATAATTTTAATTTCTGAATTTCAAATTATGTTCATGATAATTTCTGATAGAGCTGCGCTGGTATATCAATGATGATTCAGTCACATATATTTGTATTATACTTAATACACTTTATTATTGATTAAGGATAGAGGCTATGAGTTACTCACACGGAGTCTCATTGTACAAGAGAACAATTCTTCTACTTATCACTTACTCATCCATTTCGCGCCCATGCGCCCTCTCTCATCCATATATATATCAACATTGACCAATACTTATCAATTTCAATTTCTATTTTCATTGGAATTATTGACATGATGATAATTCAACTGATTTCACTTATTCATGGAATAAATTTCATAGAAATTGGCTGCAATAAAATTCAATAAATCATTCTTTACTCTGAAGTAATATAATGCGAAAGTTTTTTTTTGATACATGATAATAATATAATTCATTTAATTCTCTTTTCATCCAGTCTATTAATTTGAAATCATATTCGTATGGTGATGAAATAGGAACTTCATATTTTTAATGATATATTATTTCTCGGTTCTTTGTTCTGCTCTGTCAACCTAAAATATACCCCAATCATGATTATTATGAACGATTCTATTATTGTATGATTATGATTTGATTGATTATCATGATTGTTGAGATGAATTTTTTCAATTTTCATGTGTTTGGGATGTTGTCGAATTGATAGCTGACTGTCGATAATAGATGATGGTCACAGTTAATAAAATAAATGCTTGATTTGATACAAAAATATAAATACAATATACTATACTGTTAACTAATTCAAATTTGGCGCCTTGTGATTCTTAAACAGTTCATATATAAGAGTGAACTCTGTGATAAGATAACTAATCAATTACTCACTAATATCTAACCTAAAGAGCTAACAACACACCTTCATGTATCATTTTTCTTTGAAGAACTACAATAAAATAAATCTTTATATTTCCTCGGAATCTCCGTTCATTTTATCACGTTATGGGCCCAGCACGCCCAGATATCGGAGGAATATATAGATTTAGTAGATAGTTTCGTGATTATGGGTCCGAACAACGAAATGTCCCTGATAGAAAGATTGATCGGCAGAGATAATTTTGCAAGCTGGAAGTTTGCAATCAAGACGTCCCCAGAACACGAGGAACTATGGAAATGCGTATCAGGCACCAACACGCAAGATCCAAAGAAAGACGTGGAAGCAAGTTCTATAATTATACTTTTAGTAGTTCTGGTAAACTACATCCACGTTCAAGAAGCCAAAAGTGCCAAGGAGGTATGGGATAACCTTTGCAAAGCTTTCGACGACTCTGGCTTAACACGTCGAGTCGGATGGCTTCGAGTCTCATCTGTATGACGTTTGTATATGTGTGTGTGTGTGTGTGTGCGTCGCTGCGTGGTCATAATTTTTCGTTTTCCATTACGTGAGAACCAATAACCCGATTCAGGTGACGCCATCGATAAGTCTTGATGCAACTTGGTTCTGTATTGTTTTTCGATCCAAATCGGTCTATTCATTGGATATTCTTTTTTTTAGGAAAAACCGGATTTTACATCTGTAATATGCGTTCAAGCGCCAATAGAATCGAATAGTTTTGATACTATTTCTATCGATATCAAATATTTCATTAATTACTTCAACACATGAAAAAAAAATAATAATAAATTAAAATTTCACTACATTATTTTTTTATTCAATTTTTTTTTTATTTCGATTTATATGAATTATATGTGTTGGAAATTCAATGTTCTCTCCATATCATTTTTATATCATTGGTGGCAGCACATCCTGGACATGCATGTTGCATGCTCGGGACACTTGACCACTCCTCCCACACGCTGGTAGGGAGTGCGCAATTGACCAATTTTGAGCAATTGCACCGAAAAGAACGACGCGCGCATCAATCTCAGGACAATGCGTCGATATCGCGTGGAGAAAATCATCAGTCATTGCGACGCATACATCGAAGCAACATTACATCTCAGCTCTTCTCAAATATCAATTTCTTCATCTCATCTCATTGATTTTATGAAAATCATATCGAAATTCATAAGATCATTTTCAAAATTTCAAGTGGATGAATATCATTTTCCTTGGTGGTGGTTTTACAATTAAAGTTAAAATTCGCCAGTCTACATCTCACCTCTCAACCACAATGTATTGATCAACAATATCAATTATTTCCTCATCACACAATAAATTTTCAATCACAAACAAAGTGCTCATTGTACAAAGTGTAAATATAGTGATAAGTGATTCTCAATAAATTGTGAATATTTTATGCTCAGAAACATTCATACTAGTGATCATTACGATTTGCTTTTCCATCACGCAATTTGTTCCGGCCTCTCTTCCATCATCTAACTCACACTACAGTCTACAATTCTCATTCCAATGAAATGTATCCATATTTTATTTCTCATCAATTTTCTATAATATAAATGAAGACGTCAATTATAACATGATAATTCCGTTCTTATAAATTGTCGATAATACGAACTCACACGCGCTTCTGTCCCGGGGAGAACTCACGAGCGAGCGAACAAGCACTCGTATTTTTTTCTTCCATTTCGTCTATGATTTTGATTGTTATGTGGTTGTTCGTAACTCAACATATGCATCGATGTACGTGTGAAATACACATATATGATCCAGACACTATCCACCATTTTGTGCATTGCTAACGGGCAATATTTCGATCCTGGTGAATGCAGGTTGATGATTTTCCCTATCAATTACGTAAACGCTCTACACACTATGGAGGCTGCACTTTTTTTTTATTTTCAACATTTTTTTCGATAGTTTCATCGGTTTTTTCAGCTTCGTCACGAATACCTTCATCTGAATCGACATTCGACCTGAGAAACATTGTTATTCTGGAATCATTCAATAAAATATACATATTTACACTTGTACACATGCAAAGTACTTGAATGATGAAAATAGATACATGAATTGTGACGGTGCGTTCGGGCGACGACTCTGGAGGTACAATTTAAGGCATCTATGGGCAATAAAATAAGGCCAAAATGTCGTCGATAATCGATTAATATGAAAATGGATTATTGTGAGTACAGGGAGCCCGCATGCAGTTGGTGAAAAATAGACGCTATGATTGGATACCTGGATGGCTCCCGAGCAACACACAGCAAACGGCAAGAATATATTTGTGAAAAGAAAGTGACCATGGTAGTGAGTGAGACACGTAAAATAACTGAAAATACGTGAGACGCAACGAAATTGCGTAGAATAGTGGTGAATTATTACGTGACTGAAAAGCACGTGAGTGAATTACGCAAGAACCGGCACAAGCTGCGAGTACGCGTGAGCCAAGGTACCCCGTGGGAAGTAGTTCATCGATATTATCAGCGATACTAGCATTCTCCGTAATTATATCACAGTTTATACATTATCAACGTGTCGTGATTTTCCTCGTAACAAATTCAGACGGTTGGCTGTCGCTTCAATATTAATTTTCAATATAACTATTGTATACCACGTCATTGACCTCGAATCAATTGCGACGTGGCATTAAGATATCTAATATAGTGGATTAGCGTGTGCAAAAATGGTTCGATAGTAAGTTGAACAGCTGCCATCTCTCGTACCCCGAGCGGTGGGTAAAAAGATCTCGAAGTCGGTAATACCGACATATACAGCTGCCGGTAGAAGCGCATCAACCGGGAACTGTTTCACCGTTATAGTTAAAAATAACTATAAAAATAGCTATTCCATAGTAATCATAGCATAAAATACTAATTGATGAATGAAATAGTGATTCATAATCAATAAAAGATTGATAAAACGAATAGTTAATAAATAATGAAACGATATATTGATAAATTGAAATTAATACGCACCAAAAAGTAGTGACTTGATCATTTTTTGACTATGAGAGTTTTTTCTTATTTTGTAATGCTTCCCAAACTACCAACTAAATGGGTAGCATCCTGGACACTCTCAACACGGAGCTCAAGGAGAACCAAAAGGGACGAAAAAGATAAGTGAATAAAAAATATATTATCTTCACAGATATTCAAACGAGCGCCCGTGACAAAACATATCAATGATATGGAAGCAGCATCTCAAGTAATTCAGGAATTTTTCTCTCGCTCATGGCCACTTGCATGTGGGTGCACGTATTGCAAACGAATTTTCTCCAAACAAACGAATATAGGCTGCATTCTGGCATCGTCACCAAAGTAACGTACGTCGAGGCTGTCTATTCTTACCTGGTGTTTGCCAATCGCGACACTCCATTATTTATCCGAGGAAATACTTCATCCTTCTATTCTTACATCACTCTACCATGATACTTTAATTGTGAAGAGTAGATGAAAATCAACAAATATTTTGCTCCAGTTATACAATGATGATGATGAAAAGGATGGGAATCATAGGTAATTGAATGTATTATCATAATAAGCCTAGGTGATCAGAAAGTATCGTTAGTCAAGATTTCAAATTATAGCATGAATCAACAAACGGTGCTTGTGCTTTTTTTTGTTTACTTCCTGAGTCGGAGCGCACCGTATCGAACACATACTGCCATAAATTTCAGGAGGGTTTGCCGAGGCTTTCGTTGTTATGAATAGCAGCCAGATGTGTTTTTTTTTTTATGGAGTTATAGGATCAATAATTATGTAACAGAATTCCAAAACAGTAAAAACGAGAGCAATGATACTGTATTTTTGTCCAATTTCTAGATCCAGTCAGATGTACCCCGTGATCATTTGAAATAGTCAGACTCCTTCCAAATAATGATTTGTGTGATAGTACTTATTCGTATCATGAGTTCTAAACCTGTAAAACTAAGGGTTACGTGTCCGAAAAATACATCTATTTTTCCAGTTTTCGTAATTGATAAAATGCTTTCGCCAGACTAGTTTCATTCAACTGTAGATAAACTAGATTGTTTTTTCTTGATGTATATCATGATCGACTCAAGTGCATGAAGAAGATCCATGACTGGATAAATGAGTTCAATTCGATTGCACCTCTCGTCCACCTACTTTTCAGACAAACCTTGCTGGACTCGAAATTTCTTGATTAGCATTATTGATAGACCAGATTCAATAACTTTCACAAACTGGAGAAAAAGGAGATATATTCACTAGCTCCCCGACTACCAAATATGATACAAGGAATTGATTCGCGTGAAAGATTTGAAATTCGAATTGACGTTAAAAATCTCGGATGGTGGTTGCCCAATAGCAAAATTAAAAATAATTCGAAGATCGAATCTCAATACAGCACACCATCATCGTGTACATTGGAGGATTTCACTGAAGAACAATAAGTCAAGTTAAAATCGTTCTCAGAAAATGAAGTCGAGTTATTGGAATGAATCTCTCCAAGATTGACCGATTTAATAGAACATGGAATTGAAGTAATCAATGGAAACCTATGAATCAAGAACCTCATCGTAGCAGTCCAGTAACAACGCAATTTATACGTGGAGGGATTGATAGACTCATATCCAAAAGTTATATTTGTGACGAACGTCACTAGCAAAGTAGAAAAGAAACAGGTAGGGATGGAAGAGGATCTCAAGGCAACAAAACTCGAAGTACAAGCCACTACCGGCACGTCCATTAGGGAGGGGATGAAGAATGAGAGGAAGGAATATGTGATAGAGAAGAGATGACCATACCTTTTTTTACACAGGGTTTCAGCACCCTCGCGAGTTTCTCTTGTTTAGGATGCTGAGGCCGCGTGGAGTTAGTTCAGTTAGGAAGACGAGAGGGCTCGCGTCGCGGACCTTCTCGCATGCAGAATGGTCCGGGCGCGGGAATGAAGTGGCATCGACGATGCGATATGAAGGGTCTTACATACCGTGTATTTTTACGCGGAATGGAAAGTTCATGAGGATTGAGATCAATATATCTCGAAAACACATCAGCTAATCGTATTTGAAATAGTCCCATTCCATAACTCGTGTCCCTAAAACATCAGAAAGCTACATTTACTTTTTACTTTCATGTGGCATATCGAAAGATATAACGAGTAAGTGTCCCTATCGCCTGATTTTCATCATATAGAATTTAAGTCTCGCTCATCGTCGTCTGTTAGCCAACTATTCTAACATATTCGCGGTGCATAAGTGCTTCTTCGCTGCACAATATCGCAATGTACTGTTTGGACCCCATTTTAATTTCATGGTTTACTATCAGTTTTGTATGAGTCTTCTTTTTCAGAGGTGCTTCTTTTCCGCCATTAGTGGGCAACGTAATAATATTATACTATTGTATAGTATAGTCTCATTTATACTATACTATTGTATATATTGTTACGTTTCTCCGGTCCAAGCTGAAATTCGGTATAAGAAAAATTCACACTTAGCTTTGTTGGTCCCTTTATTCCGGAGAAGCGGTTGGAAGACGTTGTTCCCTTTGGGATGCCACCTGTTTTTTAATAGGAGAGAAAAAGCAGGAAAAATCTTCACTGGTAATAACAATAATTTTATTATTAATTATCCAACGTATTCATTTATTATCATTGTATTAATCACAGGGATTTCAAATCTATTATTTATTCAGTAATATTCAACTTAATTGCTTAGCCCGTTATATTAGTGTACGGCCCTGTATAGTATGGTATTGCCCGGACGGGCAATGTAGGAAAGGAAGGCAGTGCAGCTGTAGCACAACGATGCGGGCGTGACGTCACAGCGCCTACGTCACCACGCGCCCCACTACTGTCTCTATGCGTGGATAGACCACGCCGCAATTTACTCTATGCCTATAGCACTCTACAGCCAACTTAGCTATTTTTTATTACATTAATTTCACTGATGAGAATATTCACGGAAATGCGGTGAATCTCGATGACTCCTCGTTGAATGATGTTGGTTGATGTTGGCGAAGATTTCCACTCGGCAACGGGACTCGCACAACACTTCAATAGTTTTACAATAGTATCTTTTCTTTTAGTTTATATAATAATATTCAATTCACTTTGGTTCACTGTTTTATTCTTATTTTTCACTATTCTAATTACTCTGCTTCAATTTCCACTTTTAATAATTGCTCAATACTTTTCTCGATCACAGCTAATTTTCACACGTCCGTGCACTATGAGAATCCGTGGGCTAATCGTTGCATAATGGCCGGCCTAGCCACGTTTTGCTAGCCGGCACCACGCGGTGGTTGACCACGCCTCACGCGGTCTTCTTCGCTGATTAATAAATCCAAATTGCGTATCGATAAATTGATCGATGGCACTGCAAAGGGCAGTTGCCCTAGATGGCACCGCCTGTACCTCCGGAGACGTTGCCGAATGTAACGTCACAACTTATATTGGTGGATGCTAAGAGGGTTGTTAGACAGTTAATCCTACAATGACTACTGATATGCTACACGTCTTTCGTAGAGTCACATCACATAATAATCATCGAATTATTCATGTTGGGAAGTATCGGTAAATATCATCGGAATATATATATATATTGTAACGCTTACCCTTCCCGTGAGTATTCACTACCTGAGAGAGAGAGCGAGGTTACTGGGGAATTGGAGGGGAAAAATGAGTAAACGGATTATTTTGTTCAAACTCAATTATGAATTCTTGATAGGTTATCAATTTGACCGAAGTGTCAGTTTGATTTAATTTACTCTGATCAGAAACTGCTAATAAAATACGCGATGACAAAAAGATTCTAAGTCCACTACGACAAAAATATTCTAAGTCCGAGATGATAAAAATATTCCAAGTCCCGCGCTCGGAATTTTTCTAAGTCCCGCGAGTCAATGACGTCACGGCAACTACGCAGCAGTTTCTCGGACCAAAGGGGGGGAAGGATTGGCTATACAATCACCAGTGAATTCTCAAAATAGGTAGGGAAATAATTCCAATTTATATGTGATTTTCGATTTGAATAATTATTCCGTAAGGGGAATGATTCCATAGGGGCCGCGTGCCATACGGGTATTATTATTAAATTAGTTAATGAAATATCAATAAATTTTTGAACAATCATAATCGACAAACGAACAAACTGGTCGTATTTTGGGGACTTTCCATTAATTGTTTATAATAAATGCGTACAATTCCACACAAAAAATACAAGGTGCATGCAGACAGTGAGTTTATATAATTCAATTCCAGATTATATCTATTCACAATTTAATTCCATACACGTAGAATCTACTTACAATAGTTGTTGGAATGTCAAAAATGATGTTGATTATAATTCACAACTTTTTCACTTGATTGATAATGTCTTCAGATAATTAATGTCACATATGAAAATGTATTCATTCACTCTTCTTCAATTGTTTCGCACAATTATTCACGTCTCGTCGATTTTTCTCTATCGGACTGGTACGGACGAGTTGTAAGAAATTGATGCGTAAGAATACTTGTGATGCGTCTTCGGTCAGTGTAATTTGCATAATAATTTTTCTATGAGAAGTATTTCGACAATTTTTCCTCGAGAAGTGTCGCACAAAGGGCAAGGGGCCGTATTTATAGATGCATTTCTGCAACGGCTTTTCCTCCCACTTGGTCCATCATGCGACATTAACTTTGAGTGATTGGCCCAAGACGTTCTTTGTCTTGACGGATGACCAATCACTCCCTTCAAAGAGGTCCAACGGACAAAACCCCTTCCATTTTCCGGGGAGAACAATGACACGCTCTATCGATGTTTACATCGACCGGCGACGCGTGCCGGCAATCTCGCCACCCCAGCGCCCACTCTATGTATGGAAAATTCCATCGACGTGTCGGTTGACACACAGGTTCGTTCCTGCATCGTAGAGCGCCCACGCATATGCACAACATCTGTGATGATGCATCATCACAATATATATTGATTGTATATCTTATTTGATTTATATGATTTGGCTTTTTTCCGCAGCTTTATGGATTAATAGGGCAATATGTGAATGATGTGATGATAGATTGAATTGAATATGGACAGAATTTCACTTGAATTAAACTGCATTTGAGAATAGTCATTGAATACTTTTCGAGTATATTCGGCGTACCACATTGAATGTTCGATTGCTCGTATAATACTTGACGATGGTCTTGGGGGTGATTCAGTTTATATTGTATCTACATCACGGTTCAGGATATTGAAAAATCATTTGTTAATGTCTTAAGCAATGTTTGAATGTCGGAAAATTTGAAATGAAATGATGAATTATCATGGTGCAAGGTGAATCATTATATTCTATTCAACTCATATATTTCGGTAAATAACTAATATATTGTTTGATTTTCAGATTCGACTAATATTAATTGAATGTGATTGTCACAACAAAAATAAAAAACATATGAATAATATATTGTTTCCAAGCTACATGATTATGACGTTTGTCCCATGAACAGTAGAATGAAGTACACAATATTGATGTAATTCGTGTGTTATAATGTATTATACAAAGCATATGGTGAGGTATACAAAAAAAATAATCTACATTGGAACACAAGTGATTCTATTGATATGCAATATGCAACAACGATATGGAATCAATGTTAGTGCCTTGATTCCTGGTTCATGTTCTGACTTATGACCTAGAGATAATTTAGCGGTCTCATATTTCCTACAATCTGAGCATTTTTCGAATTTTATTCAAATTTCAGTTCTCTCAGTGGTAAACCATAAAGAGTTTCATAATAAGAATGAATTCATGGATGAATAACTCGTCTTTTTTGGGATTATATCTATCAATCATAAAATTGATGAGTATTCTTGTATTATTCATCACGAAATTACGACGGTGATGGTTACACGCTTTGCCTACAAGATTGTGACAACATTCATATAAGTGATAATTCCGTTTGGAAAAAAATTGAAATTCGGGAAAAAAATGGAATTATATTCATTCCAAATATACATTCCTCATTTATATCTATTCTAAATATATATATCTCGAAGTAAATTGATAAATTTGTGGTAATGATTCCGTGATAACAATTATAGTAATCAATGCATACATAAGTAAATACTCATGTATGTATATGAATGTATTTATCGAGAATGAAAATAAAAAAAGTCAATATCATATCGATTCGCACTAGCCAATTCCTCTGATTGCTCTCAATTATACAGTCGAAGAGGACTGTTTCCTTCGCTTTTTCTGTAATTGCTGATTGCGGGAACAACAAAGTAGGTCAACGAATAGAGTTTAGAGTCAAAAACTATTCATCTTATTTCTTTGTTTCTAATAGAATGAGAATCAATACGATTCACGGAATTTCGATGAAGTAAGGGTTCTTCTGAATGACGTTTTCACCGGAGAATTCCTAGATGATCATATTTTGTATGCAATATGAAAGTGAGTGATCATTAAATGAAATTCTGATTACGGTATTATACATATATAAAAAACGGTTTGCATATTGTGAATCTTCAATTTATCATATTCAAAGAAACATGTATAGGGATGGACATCATTCATCGTATGGATGGTTTAGATGCGTATACTGGTAGCACGAGAAGAAGTGGAATCGAACAAAAAAAAAACCTTTCTGAGAGAAAGGTACAAAAAGGAGCCAAGTCCTCGTTTCAATTATACTCTATAAAACGTATAACACGACAATAACTTCATCGAAAAGACGTGATATCATCAATTTTTGCGAAGATCGTCGAATTTTTATTCGTAGATTTCATAGTCAAGTGATATATTACGAATAATAGTGAAATATGTGAAATTATGAAGAGTACCTACATTGCAACAAATGTTTGTAAAATGCTGCAATTAGAGTGCTCTTCAGTAACGTATAATATGATAGTCAAATTCTCACTTACAAAATGAACGAACTTGGCGTGTCCCATTAGACCTCATTCACTGGTGAGTTTCATCCTGTAGACCATGATATCGAATCACGTATAGATATGTGACCCATGTACTTACAATAAGGAGAATCTGCACAGGTTAACTATGAGGAGGAGAAATATAGTGTATTAGAAATATACTGATGAATATTTACTTATTACACTTTGCAAATCATATGAGAATAAATACGAACTGAGTGTTCATATAGGGTCGATACCCCTCCCCCTTTTCTTCATCTTTGCTATTCCATTCTTGTCACTATCATTACCTCGAAACGAATTTATTTGCCCCGCCCTCTGCGGCGCCCCTCCAATTGCTCTCCTTGCGCCTCACTTGGTGTATACATAAGAATAGGCACAAGATATGGAACAACTTTGGCAGTATGAAACTCACCAATGAATGAGACCTTATGGGACACGCCAAGTTCGTTTATTTTGCAAATGAGAGTTTGACAATAATATTATACGTTACTGGAGAGTATTCTATTTGCAGCATTTTACAAACATTCTTTGAGATGTAGGTTTTCTTCATGATCTTCAGATATTTCACTGATATATTCATCACTCGACTATGAAATCTACTAATTCAAATTTTGTGATCTTGGCAAAAATTGATGATATCACGTCTTTTCAATAATGTCATTGTTAAGTAATACTTTTCATCGTGTATAATTGAAACGAAGACTTAGCGCTTTTTTGTACTTTTCTTTCAGAAAGGTTTTTTCCATTTAATACGTCACACACAAAACCGTTGATTATTATTCGTGTGACTATTCACCTACGGGAAGTACCGAGTCTTCTGGGAAGCATACGGTGGATCCGGCCATGTTCTTCGTATCTGATTTGTGAAAGTGCTGTTGTATTGAGTCTGATCTACAAAGTAGCCTTTCTAGAAGGAGTAACGTCCAGTCTAGATATCACCGTCGTTTCTTGTACTGTTGTTGTATTATCTTGTATTAATCTCGATTCTTTGCAACAATCGAATTATTGTCGGCTACGCCCAAACGTATCTGGGGTCCACCGCTAGCTACGGCTAGGAATAAAGTCTTGAGGTATCCGCCAAGTGTGGCCAGAGTACCGCTTTGAAATCCATAATCGCCGGATACGGCAGGATGCCGGCCAAGCGAAACACTTGAGAATGGACACGCTGATTATCGGTGACACGTATTTGCTTCAGAAAGACATCTGCTTATCCTTTACCGAATATGACTGGTATATCAACGTCGTTACAGAGTGTTGAATATATATCCACTTCAAATCTGAGTGAAGCTTCAATCAGGTTAAAGTTGAAGAAAACAGTAGAAAGTATACAATATTTTACTGATATACTTGGATGAAAATTCGCTAGTGAAATTTGCACTCGATCATTACCCTCAACATGGATAGATGAAGTTCTAAATATTTAGATTACTGGGTTGAAATCAGTGATGCATTTGAAGAACATCAGCAATTACTTTATTTGCTATTTGAAATTTCGTGAGATGCCGAATTATTGATTAACCGAGAAAAAAGCTACTTTGCAAAGGAGCAAGTAGAATTTTCGGGTTATTTAGTGGATGAAGTAGGACAAATCGGATCATAATTAGATTAAACTAATACTCGATTATCTTGAACCGACTAACCGGAAAGAACCAAGACGATTCGATAGTCGAATAAATTGGTATCATCAACTTCCAAAAATGTCACTGGGATATAACGACCTATTAATGAATTGTTCAGCCCCAAAATGTAATTCAAGTGGACAGATGCAAAAAAATCATCATTCCAACAATTAGAACA
Organism: Dinocampus coccinellae; assembly: GCA_963920625.1. NCBI lineage: Eukaryota > Metazoa > Arthropoda > Insecta > Hymenoptera > Braconidae > Dinocampus > Dinocampus coccinellae. The sequence continues at coordinate 1,579,596 of OY987191.1, forward strand.
ATTATAAAGTAAAGCTCCAGCTTCCTATATCCCTGATAATAATTTTGATCATTACTAATACATTGTATTTATTCAAAAGGACCCAATTAACAATGAAGAATATCTCAAAATCCGTTGGAATCGATCATTATCAGAAGCCAAAATTGATTATACAACTACTGAGAAAAAATGTTTATTAGTGATATGGTCGGTATGTGAAATTAGATGTTATTTGAAAGGAATGTCATTCACAAGTGTAACCGATCATATCGCACTTGAATGATTATGCACAGTTAAAGATCTAATAGGAAGAGTTGTACGATGATCTATTGGATTATTATCTCATGATATCAAAAAAAAATATCAACCTGGAATAGTGAACGAAGCACCTGATACATTATCACAAATTTATGAAGAGACTGATTTGAATAATATCAATATGATTAACCCTTTCACTACGAGTGGCGACTATAATCACCTAACGCCTGACGCTCGCCGCGTACGAATGGTGACTTGAGTCACTCGTGAACTTTCGTGAGCAGAGTATATATGTTATCTCCATAGTTATCCATGGCAAGCATTTTGCACTTTTTTTTTGTGCTGCGAAATTTCAGACTGACAAAATGGACAGATGTATAAAAATAATATTTTGGCAGTACACTTGTTTCGGCTCGCTCACACTTTCGAAATATTTGCACGGTATGTGGTTCAATTTTTTCACATCATTGCATTTTATTATATTTATTATATTTCATTTCTTACACTTCAAAGAAAATGAATAAGAATTACAGAAGGAGGAGAGAAAACTGCTACTCCATCGAAAACAAGAGCAATGAGATGTACGATGAATCATCGGACTCCGATAGCGATACTGCGATAAATAATATTTGTACGAGACAGAAGTCAATCAGCATTCGTCAGAAAAATGTATTTCGTACGTCAGAATCAGAAGATGATCACTTCGAAGATGCTTTGACATCAACTACTTTTGATAATATCTAATGGGCTGTGGGAGATATTGAATTAACATTTCATAATTTTTATACTTCCAATTCTGGACTTTAGATAGAAAACATGAAGTCCTCGTCTGCAATATTAGATTATTTTCTATTATTTTCTCCATCCGATCTTGTGGACTTTATTGTACATAAGACAAATAACTATTGGGCACGTACAGTAAATGGTGACATAAGTAACATCAGAATTGGTACAAATGTCGACGAGCTGTGTTGTTTGCTCGTATGTACGCTACTAATGTCAAGAAACAAAAAACTACGGCTTAGCGAGTATTATTCTAGAGATAAACTTTTGAAAACTGATATTTTTAGCGTAATTATGTGTAGAGATAGATATTTAGTTTCGTTGCATTTTGTTGATAATGACCAAGTCTTCTGATCGTTTGCAAAAATTTAGCAGCGTTCCAAGTTTAGTAAGACTTTGAAAATTGTTTGAAGTCTTATTTCATTCTTCTCAAAATTCATGCATAAATTTGAGTATTTTACTATACAAAGGCAGATTATCTTTTAAGCAGTATATACCGACCAGAAGAAGTCGATTTGGCATTGAAACGTATGTATTATGCGACTGTAAAACTAGATACTATCGTATATACAGATAGTGGTTCACACGTGACAGAGAACACGGAACAAATTGGCAAAACAGGAAATATTGTTTCAACACTTTTGAAACCGTACTTGGGAAAAGGTCATTCATTGTATGTCGATATTTATTACAGCAGTCCTGCTCTTTTCAATCCATTACATACTGTGATGGAGTGATCCATGAGATGAATGTTACTACAAGAATTTATCCCCAGAATTTCAAATATTGCCTCCACCCCCCTTGGCAACAAAACTTTGGTATAGTGACTGATAGGAGGCAGGTCGATAGCGAGAGCGTGGTGGCGCATTGATCGATATACAAGGACCAATCGATGGGAGTTACGAAGGCGCGAAGGTATCATGCGGGTGCAAGTGTGATAGAAGATTTTATATATGAAGGCGCATGCCGGTTGGTCCATGCACGCCTACGTGCATTAAAAATGCATTAGGCCACGCATTCCCCGGATAGCAACGTGCTAAGTAGGACGGATGTCGATGTAATTGGGAAATAAGACAAATAATTGAAGTGGAATAAAAATAAATAATAAACGAAAAATAAATAAAAGTGAATTGACAAGATAGAACATTGAAAAATAAACATAAAAAGTAAAATAGACGAAGTGAATAAAAACGATAAAAGGTGAAAACAAAAACAGTGAGAAAAGAAAGTGAACCGAAGCTGCGTCACACCGGATCCACGCCGAGATCAACACCACCACATTATCAGCCCAACGCTTTGGTGATTTGTCCAACTTCAATCGATCATATCAACGTCACCTAAATCATTAACATCGTCGAAATATCGATCAACTAGAAAAAGTAAGTCCAGAATTGAAATATTGATACAAGGAAGCGACGCCGCTGCTGCACCACGCCGTTCATCACGTACCGGCATCCATTTTGTTCCGCCGTCTTGCCGCCAATTTCACAGAATAGCGTCGTTTAGAATAATATATTTTGTGATTAGTATTAATTTATATTTTATGTATTTTGGATATTGTTATCCCTTACGGTAAAATTTCCCATCCAAATTCAATTAAGATCATTGAATATTTTCCACGCGAAATTCAATAATTCAATTAAATTATAAAATTAATGAGAATAATTTCATAATTACTCCATAAAAGATTTCATGTCAGTAGCGTCGTCTGCATTGCGACGCTATTACCCATTGTTCATATTGCGTAGCAATAATTTCCCGTTTTTCATTATTTCTATTTTTCACAATCCAATCCTTTAACGGTATTAATTGACGAATAATAGAAAACTAATTGATGAATTAAATGAATAAAATTAATTAATTGATTAATGATAAATTATTGATTTTTGAAAAAAATTGAGATATAAAATAAATTAACGAAAATTGATAAAACGAATATTGAAAAAATGAAATAAAATTATGAATTATAGAAATTTATCAAAAAAAAAAAAAAAAATAAAAGTATAAATTATAGAAATTGATCAATAAATAACAAAAATAAAGATAAATTATCATAAAATGATAAATCATAATGTACTCAAAGATGTAGAAAATATTTATGGTTGATAAATGAAAAAGATGGATTATTCAAGTTCAAAAGAATGGCTTTCGGGCTACGAAATGGCCCCGCATCATTTTAACGATTACCCGACAGAATAATCCCACTTGACTGGTCCCCACACGTGCGTGAATACGTAGATGATTTTATAATTTTCACCAACACCCTTGACGAACACATAATTTGGATGTAAAAGGTTATAAATAGATTAACTGAAGCCAATTTGACAATCAATCCGGAGAAAAGCGAATTTTTATGTGACGAGGTCACATTTTTGGGCTACAAAGTGAATAAAGATGAATTGATCCCCGACCCCGAAAGAATTGAGCTAATATTACGGTATGAGACACCAAAGAATACTAAACAAATTCAACGTTTTAATGGAATGGTTGGTTGGTACGCGAGATTTCTCCCCCATTTGTCACAAGACAAAATACCCCTGTTGCAATCAACCAAAAAGGGCACAAAGTGGCAATGGACTGGGGAACACCAACAATCATTCGAAAAATTGAAACTATCGTTGACCCCTGTTTGAGCACGTCCCAACTTTTCCCTTCCCTTCACCATCCAAACCGACGCGAGCGATGTAGCTATAGGTGCAGTATTGACTCAACCAAGTGAATTTGGATCAGATGCCGAAAATAAAACTTCAAAAATCGGATTTGACCACCCTATCTGCTATGCGAGTCGCGTATTATCCCCAGCCGAACGGAACTATACGGTAACAGAAAAAGAATGTCTTGCGGTATTATAGGCAGTCGAAAAATCCAGACCCTATGTTGAAGGTAGTAAATTTAACGTAGTCACAGATCATAGTAGTTTAAAATAGTTGAAAACGTTGAAAAATCCCTCAGATAGATTGGCCCGATGGGCAATGTCATTGCACGCCCACGACATCACAATCATACACAGGAAAAGTGAACTGCATGTGGTGCCCGATGCTTTATTCCGTATGGAAATAGCAGCATGCATATCAAAAAACAATAACTGGTATGAGATCCGAAAAAAGCGAGTAGAAGAATCACCAGGAAAATGTGATGATGGGGCCGTGAAAGACAATTAATTGTATCATCTCTTCCCCAATACCCGGATCGATCCCACCATCCCTGACCCATATAAATGGAAGATTGTTTTACCAGTTAATAAGAGAAAACAAGCCATTGAAAATTCCTATTCCCCTCCCCAATCTGGACACTACGGTATAGAGAAAACATATCATAGGGTAGTCCAAGATTATTATTGGACCGGCATATTCCAAGATGTTGCGAAATATGTAAGAATATGTCCACAATGTCAGGTGTTCAAGGCAAGTCAAAGAAGTCCACAGGGTCTGATGCGCGAGAGATACGTGGAAGGACCATGGACAATTGTAGCAGCTGACATTATGGGTCCATTTCCCCCCAGTAAACATGGAAAATAATATCTGTTGGTTTTGCAGGATTATTCCACTAAATACGTCGAGATGAGAGCGTTGACAGAAGCGGACGCAAAATCAGTCTGGAAAGCGACGAATGAATTGATAATTAATCGATGGGGCAAACCAACATATTTTTCAACGGATCACGGTACGGAATTCATGGTAAAAGATCTCACGGGAAAATTGAAAGCGTACGGTATCCGACATGTAACGACCCCCCCCCCCCCCCCCCCCCCCTACTATCCTCAAGTGAACCCCGTGGAACGTGCGAATAGAAATATCAAACCCATATTGGGAATTTTTATCAGAGATAGCCAACGTGATTGGGATGTGTATTTGCACGAATTCTCATTTGCTATAAATACTGCAGTGCGATCATCCACTGGTATTTCCCCTGCATTTTTGAATATGGGTCGTAACCCCAAGCCCGTGATAAGTTTGGCTGATAACATCGAATCGTCCCCTACAATTGAGCCCGGCAATCCCATTTCATGGTCCGATAGAATGACTAGGTTAACATTATTACATGACTTGGTGCATAAAAATTTGGGAGTAGCCCAAATAAAACAGTCCGCGGTGTACAACGCTAGGAAGAAGGATATCCAGCTGAAAGTAGGAGATTTGGTGATGCGAAAAAATCGTGAATCATCCGCATCTACCCAATTCTTCTCAGCGGAATTAGGTCCTCGATTCATTGACCCATTCACTATATCAAGAATATTGTCCCCAGTAGTAGTTGAGATCATCGACGCTAAAGGTAGATCCCAAGGTAAAGTTCACATAAGTGAACTAAAATTATTTAATTGTGAGGTAAATGATGATGAATTTGGTAATGATATGGATGATTCAGTTATAAAAAATATGAATATTCGAATAATTGATACTGATACGGAAAATTTGGTAGAAGAGAATGAAATCCCAATGGAGAATACGAATAATGAAATTACGAATGAGGATATGAATAATACGAGAAATAATGATTTTGATGATGTAATTAATTTAGGTATGCCACCCTTGCATCAACCCCCCCCCCCCCCCCCCCAGATCAATAAGAAGCATGAATCAGTTACAAATGATACCCATCCACCTTTCCAGGATGAACCCCGACGATCCTCCCGCATCAGAGCCACGAATGTGAGAAGCCGTGGACATGGAGGTGGCTGCCGTTATGGATGCTGCAGTAGGAGCAGCTGGATTGGAAGAAGCCGCGGGAATCGAAGGAGCGGCAGGAGTAGTAGAAGGAGGGGCGGGACTGGCCAGTCTCCACGACGGGGAGGTCGCCCTTATTGATTTTGGGCCCCCGCGTGTAGATGACCGGAACGTCCCGGCCAACTGCCCCCGCATCAATTTGAAGAGAAGGAGGGGAAGGGCGAGGCAAGGTCACGTCACGAGCTTGTGGGAAGCCGTCGAAGAGCCCTGCGGAAGGCGAAGGCCCCTTTCACCTTCCCCACCCCCCGGGCTACCATTGGCAATACAGTTCCTCTATGTCACATACGATCCGGTGTGGACACACCGCGATCTGTTTCCTCCCAGGAGACTGGATAGACCCCCCAGGGAGAATAGGAGGGGTACCGGGTTGGTCGTTGTCAACGACGATCCGGTCCCTTCTCCTGCCCCTCCCCTCATCCTCGCATTAATGAGTCTCCGAGTGGAGAAACCCTCGATGCCCGTAACACCGTCCCCCGTCCATGTAGAGGTGCCCAGGCACAGCAATGTACCAGGGATCATGTACCTGGGCAACCACACTTGCTGGAGGTGTGGAGAGTTGGGGCATAGCCACCGGCAATGCAAAGCGGAGAAGAAGTGGAAGTATTGCTACTCGTGTGGTGCAAGACATTTAGATGTGAAGGTACCCCTTGTACCCCTTTGGTAACCGATGGTGGTCTCCCTCTTTTTGGTATTTGATTTAGTTACTCCTTCCCCCTTTTTGGTATGTAACTTCGCCCCCCCCCCCCCCCTTTCCCTTGGTATATGATTGTAAAACCCCTTAACAATGAAATAACACCTTGCGTACCTGATTCGTATCACTAGAATTATCATTTATACTATATATTTTTCTTTTGTATGTTCTCTATTATGATTTCCTTTATGCTATCATTATTCAGTTGCTATTATCCATTATTCCTCAAGTTCGCGTTTTTGTATTGTAAAATATCCCTGATTAATATAAAAAATGTGCCCTTTGGGAGTTAAAGTATAAACGTCTGTGTATATTGTCATTAAAATATGGATTCCCTTTCTTTTGGTATCAATTCCCACTTATGTATTCATGAAATATTAATGATTTCTAATTACTCGCACAGGATTTAAATGATTGCATGCTTGTGTGAATTGAAGTATATTCTATCTCAGCATTAAACAAAAATGAAAGTAGTAACAAAATAAGACAAGATAATAGTAATATAACCCGACCAAGATGTAACAATTATATCTATATGAATAATATGCATATTGTATTTTGTGTTTGTATTGTTTTTGGATTCATTACTTTTATATTTTATAGTAATGTATTGTGAGACGATGTGGAGACATTATAGGTGGTAGGCGGTGGTACGGCATGATACGATATTCATTGATGTCCATGGAGGACATTAATGAAGATCTAGGAGGAAGGATTTGTGATGGAGTAATCCACCAGGTGAATGTTACTACAAGAATATATTCCCAGAATTTCAAATATTGCCTCCATTCCCCTTGGCAACAAAACTTTGGTATAGTGACTGATAGGAGGCAGGTCGATAGCGAGAGTGTGGTGGCGCATTGATCGATATACGAGGACCAATCATAATTGAATTATGCGATCATTTTTCAACCATTCTCTTTCCACGAGCGACTACCCTCGTTCTCCATAAGATACCGCGTAATTGAGCGTATGACGGACGATAACAGTTGTTTCGAAAATGCACACTTTTGACGCGGCGGCTCGTTCAACGTGAGTAACGCGTCGGGGAATGCGTCCGTAGCGAAAGAGTTAAGATTGAATGAACCGGTATGGAGAGAAAATGAAAGATGTGAAAGCAAATCCATTAAAGTTTTCACGATGGAAAATAGAAAATGATAAGTTATATTATCAACGAATTGTTTCTGTTAGATATTCAACCAATATTTAACTATTCATTTTCTCACGGATTGATAGCAGCTTGTCCTGGATGCTCAACTTCTCCTCCCACACGCGGGGAGAAGGTGCGCAATTGACCAATTTTGGTCAATCGCACCGAAGGGAACGTCGCGCGCATTGATCGCGAGATAATGCGTCGATATCGCGTGAAAAGTGATCATTTTTGTACTCATCGTTCTAACCAGCTCACAACTGCGTTTCAACATCTCATAAATTCATGTGACAATAATTTACATAAATTTTTCACAATTCCAAGTGGATAAATATCATCCTCCTTGGTGGTGTTTCATTTATTACAAATATAAATAATTCATCAGGCCAGATCCCATCATAAGTCTCAACGTTTTGTGATCAATACGATTAAACGCATTTCTCATCAATCAAACATATTGTTATTTCATCGTTCTCATCTATCAACATTGTGTACATAGTGTAAATATAGTGAAAAATACTTTTCAAAATAAATTGTAAATATCTTCATTGTTCACAGTGTTTCTCATCGTGCAGTGGTGCTCAAATTAGATTCAAACAATTAGTTTTCATCAAACTTCAATTTTTTTCGCTCAATTTTCTCATTGAATAATCAATTAATTAATTGAATAATTAATTTCTCGAAATTTAATTTTCTTGTTTTGTGTGAATTGTGACTCTCATCATTCAACATGAGTGAAAAAAGTGCAAGCTCAATCAAATCTTTCAAGAAAGTGGAAGATATTTCATCGAGACCAACAACACCGGTGTCATCTCAAACATCTCAACCACTATGCGTAGCTGCAACCAATCTCACGGTGCCAGGCTCATCTCATTCAACTGATAGGCGCTCAATACGCTCATGTCCACCTTTGGGTTTGCCCTCTGAATTAATTTGCAAATACAATTCACAATTATCTCGTATTAAACTTATCAACAGAATTCACTCCAAGGTGCCCAATGATGCTGACATTGGAAGAATAGAGAACAGGCCCACATCTGCCATCAAAACATTGTTGGCAGAAATAATCTCACTAATTACTTAACTCGATGAAGCTCACAAGGTGTTCCAAAGGGAACATCAGTATTCGGAAATGAGCTGGCCTGCCGCTCACCTCTCACATGACTATTTAACTGATCAATGTTTTGATGTAGAAGCTGAAGCATACATCACAGTCAAGCAGCTGCCTATAAGATGTAAGGCTCATCTGGAAGTTCTCACTGAATCTCAACCAACATCAGCTCGTCAAAACACAAAATGTCAAATGATTGCATTATCTACGCTCAAGCCTGAAGGGTGAACCGGCATATCTCATCTCATCGCTCTCACTCACACATGAATCATTTGCACTAGCATGACAATCACTTGTAGAGCGGTACCAAAATAAAAGAATTTTCATGCAATCTCAACTGGATAAACTCCATAGCATGCGACCAGTCACAATCAAAAGTGCTGCTGCCTACGACCATCTCACCCACACAGTAAAGAAAGTGATACATGCATTTTCAAAGCTGTGCATTCACGACATAACATCGTCAGTGCTCATTCATCAAATGGTGGGAAATTTAGATAAGACAACGAAAGAGGCAGGGAGCTTTCTCTCATAAATTCTCAAGAGATGCCTAATATGGAACAACTCATCAACTTTTTCAACATAAAGGCTAGAGCCATTGAGTGCATTGAAGCACCGTCTCATCCATCTAGTCGAAGAAAGGCATCTCATCTGCATCCTAAACTCAACTTCAACCACGTCTCAAATCTCAAAACGACTCATTTTATCTCAAGTAGCACAAAATATTCGATCCATTGGGTTTTCTATCACTTGTCATAATTTAATCAAAAATCCTGTTGCAAGAATGATGGCTGCTCAAAATCAACTGGGATGATCCACTCCCAACTCACATTTCAACAAGGTGGCTCACGCTCAGAGAAAATTTCAATTGTCTGGCCAGACTATCAACACCACGATGGTTCAATACTCATTCAACTTCAATTATTGAACTACATGGATTCTCTGATGCTTCTCAACTTGCCATGGCGGCAGTGATGTACATCACTATCTTCTTACCGTCCATAAACACAAAAGTGACGTCACAGGTGTGCTCGAAAACACGAGTATTACCTCTCAAAAAAATTTCTCAATCCCGAGATTGGAGCTCTTAGCAGCTCTGATGCTTGCCAAGCTGTCAAGTCATGTTCAAGCTACACTCAAACTCATTAACGCTACAACTCATCTGTGGACGGATTCTCAAATCTCATCATCATGAATCAACACTCATGCATCACGCTGGAAAGAATTTGTGAGAAACAGAGTGTCAGTAATACAAGAGCTGACCTCGACTGCACAGTACAGATATGTGCCAGGAAGCTCAGACCCAGCTGATTGCGCATCACGAGGCCTCTCAACAACTCAGCTTGAACATCATAAGCTATGGTGGACGAGACCACCATGGCTATCTCAATCCAGTGACTCATGGCCGGCACAATTAAAGCTCAAGGACGCCTCAACTGCAGTATAAGCGCGTCCACCAATCTCAAATTTGCTCGCAACTCAAAAACAAGAGTATCACTGGGATCTCATATAAATATCCAAATCTCATGAAACTTCTCACCATCACAGCTTTTTGTTTCAGATTTATCTCAAGGTTAAAGAAACCTAACACTCAATTTCAATGACGAGCAACATTGAAAATCACATACTGCATTATGTAACGTGTGCTCGTCAAAGGGGAATCCGTGCCCCGCAACTGATGGGCCAACTACCTCTTTCACGAGTTACACCGTCTCAACCACCACCACACTCACCAGGCCTACCACGAAGCTGTCCATACCACTCATCTCAAGATCATCAACATCAAACTGTTGATGGCGGGGAGAATGTTAAATATTCAACCAATATTGAATTACTCTTCTTTTCACGGGTTGATGGCAACTTATCCTGGATGCTCAACTGCTCCTCCCACACGCGGGAAGGGGGTGCGCGATTGACAAATTTTGGTCAATTGCACCGAAGGGAACGTCACGCGCATTGATCTCGAGACCATGCGTCGATATCGCGTGGAAAATAATCATTTTTGTACTCATCGTTCTAACCAGCTTACAAACGCGTTTCAACATCTCATAAATTTATGTGACAATAATTTACATAAATTTCTCACAATTCCAAGTGGATGAATATTATCCTCCTTGGTGGTGTTTCATTTATTACAAATATAAATAACTCATCAGTCCACATCTCATCTCTTCTGCAACATATTGATCAATAATATCAATACATCTCTCATCTCAACCTTAACCATTGTCTCACCATCTCACAAAAATTACAGTGTACAAAGTGTGAATATAGTGTTAAGTGCGTCTCAATAAAGTGTATATATATTAACATGAAAGTGGCACAACTGTCCACCACGATTATTTCGCTTCCAACAGCAATTTCAACCCGGCTTCTCATCCCGATCCAACATCATACAGTCCACTAAAATTCTCATTCATATTTTTTACACCTCGGTATTCTACTATAAAAATAGGTGGCATCCAGTGGACAATTTCAACCTGCCGTCCGGAGGAGAAAATAAAGGGACAACATATAACAAGAGAAAATAATTTTTAATATAACTGAAAGCGATTGTAATGCAACTATTCCGAATCAATTCAATATCAAATGTAATTTTGATTGTTCTAGCGGAGTTTTTTTTGTGATCGCATGGAGTATGTTCGCCTCAGCAGAGAGGCCTGTAACAACGCGGATTCTAATGTGTCTGGTGACACCTTCCTTACACTCTATATAGTACCTATTACGTCTTCATCTGCAGATGGAAATCATCAATTTGAATATTTGCAGTTGTGCAAAAAGTCGATTCGGTATTTACCCACGTGAATAATGAAAACGTGCTTCACACGTACGGTCGTGGCGGTAATAACTTGCAACGACGACTCATTCAATCACTAGCAGCAAACCTACCAAGTTGTGTTTTCAAATGGGAATGTTGAAGGGAACAAAAGTCATTCAATAGCTGGTGTTGAATGGGTAGCAGCGCATCGGAGAATCTGTTCAAGAGCTGTATACATCTGATAATTGGTTTGGAGAAATTGGAAATCAACATTGTATAAAATTTAAAATAATTATTGTGAATTGAAGAATTGTTATATCAAAAGTGTGAGTGGATACAATGCCATGATTAGAGGTAATTGCTTAAGGTATTTAAAATTTTGATAACTAAAGGTAAATGGCATTCGAGAATATTCTTCATCTCATTACGTATAACCAATTGATATCATTATTTCTCTGAGTCCCTCACAGGTTACGTTGTTACTCGCTCCACAGGTGATTGGAATCCTTCTAATGTAAAATATTATTCTGCACATTTGATCGTGTGCACTTCGCATAATTGTCATACGAATTGTATGTGTGAAGCGATTGTATCGTCCCGGGGCAGCTGGTTGTATCATTGTGGGGCATTGCTATTCTGAAATTTCAACTATAAATATCATAGCAAGTGGCTAGATATGGTTGAAATTGATATTTATATTTTGATCAAAGATGTACACTGTGTAAGTCCCAGAAACAGCGGCAACAGAGATACGCAATTAGAACTCACGACTTGAAAGTCTCACGAGTCAGAACTCTGTTGTAATATTCACTTATTTGGCTTGGTGAATTCGATTGTTCTATTTGGATTTAATTATTCGAATTGAATGAATTAAGTTTTTCTTGATTTTTGATGAGTGTGATAAAAATTAAGTGGCGCCCGATATTATTTTGTCCGAAAAATAATTATTGCGTCGGATATTGTCAACTTGGCCAATAATTGAAGTTTCGCACTCTACTCTATGTAGGATTCCACATCGTTATTGCTATATATATTGTGTTGTGGTGAGTTCGTTCGATATAGCAATGTCTAGTAGGGTTGATAACACAGTTGACTGATTGATAATTGCGGCGAGAATAAATAATGATACATTCAATTGCCACAGTAGTAAGTAGCAAATGGAGCCACTTGACGGGGGTGAATTCAAAAATACGCAATATTTGGATACGCCGCGGAGCTCCATCCGACAGGAGTCGACGTGGACAGTGACAAACGCTGCTGGCAGTTGACGAACTCAAATAAATAGAAAGTAGCCATTTTCACATCACTTCGAATGTGTGCTTTGCCTAGTGCAATTCTCCAAAGAAAAATCATGAATTATTCATCGAGATATCATCAATTCATTATCAAATATGTAAGTGTATATTATTGTCCATGTCCATTGACGTAACACGAACATTATTGAGTAATAAGCGTTATCAATCATCATAATATTTGATGACTGAAGTTGAACGCGTATATACGCGCTTCGCCACGTGCACACATGATACGTACGTATCTAAACGAATCGTTGCGGCTTGTTTCACAGTGTAATTTGAACAAATAGACTCAAGAAGGGGAATCTTATACATTGTTAATATTGATTTTGATTAATAATTGAATTTGAATTGGTGATTGTCATTGTGACGTTGAATGGGATAGTCCAACATTGAATATTACTATGAATCTGGGAATATTGTCCGTAATAAAGAAAGTGTTATAAAATATAATTTTTCGTTTCAAATCACGAATATATTATTCTTTCTCAATTTATCCAACGATTTTTTCTTTAATTTGATATCCCTTCCTTATTTTTTTTTCATACTTCTTCATACATTAATGGTAAACAAAAAAATATATTTGTTCTTTTGATGATCAATTTTGTTGAATGAGAAAAATTTATCTGGTTTTTCCTATTGAGCCCTCTGATTTTTCTGCAATTGCATCGAGTGAAATTTTTTTTTGTAAAAAAGCTAGTGCTTTTCGTTCAACATGATTTATCAGGCATTAAAAGAGACGAACAGTTAAATGAATAGTTCAACGAAATAAAAATTATAATACTAATGAATACCATGAAAATTTATATCCTATGAAAAATTTTTGGCGTAATATGAATTTAACAAATGAAGAAGGGAAGAATTGCAACACTGCGCAGTCTGATATCGATCAAAACATTTTGACTCATGTACCCACGTATTACATTCAATATAGTCGAGCGATTAGAAATCCTGATTGTGCATTCATCATAATTATAAATTTAGAACTTACCTCGTAAAGTTTGTAGCATACTGGTTGTGAATGAAGACTTTCCAATGGAATGGTCTGGCTAAACCTTTTTTCGCTAACCTTACTAGTTCAGTTTTATTCGAAGGAAAACGAACACGTGTGTCCATTTCATAAGTTGGAATAACATACGCGCATTTTCCACAACTGTCGGTTTCGCGTAAAAATCGGTCAAGTGAGTTCGCCAGACCAATACACGGGATAACATCAACGTCTGTGAGAAATACCCAATCGGACTGACAATTTTTTCTTGCTAAATTCCGCATGTGATTTTGTGGATACATATTTCTTGCTCTCCAATTGATGTGTTCTCTGGGCAGTTTATTCAATAAATCTTTGAGAGTTGCTTCTGGTTGAGAGCAATCATAATTCATAATGTCATCCAAATTTCGTGGTTGTTTGGTAGGAGTTCGTTTTCTTGGTACAGTCAGTGAAAAATTAATTCGTTCGAAAATTGTCATATAACATGCGCGGAGATACGTCAAATACTTCTGTAACGCCTCGAATTCTTCATCGCCAGCCGTATAAAGTGCTACTGATATTGATCCTGTCCAATGGTGTGCTACTTGCACTAATGAATGTAGTTTTTCTAAAGAAGTTTGAGTAGCTAAACAGACTGTATCGGGTCGAGATAACTCAGAAAATCTATGACCGATTAATACCGAATCGAAAGTTTTGAATTGCCGGCGACTATCAGATCTCCCTAACCGCATGTCGAATTTCAGAAACGTAGTTCCTAATACAGATTCATATTCTTCTTTGGAGCATGGATCATGTTTCCCATCCGTGTTCTGAGAACTCATTTGATTATCTATCATTGCATCATTTCCTGAATGTTCTGCATGATGATATTGAATCCTGCATGATTTTGATTGCAACAGAAGATATGTCAGGAACATGTTTGATAAGGACAGAGCAATAACACTCATCAAACTTAAATTTCGTGGTCTATTGATCATCTGAAACAGAAACGCAAAATATGTAATTAAAAGTGGATTCAGCATACTACTTAAACTATAATAATCCGAGATGAAAGAATTGGCTGAAAAAACAAAACATGCGCTCAATCAGTGCGAATGTACGAAACGCTTTACAGAAAATACATCGCTACTGAATATTCGTATTGTATCATCGTTCGTTTCATTTCATAATACATTCTCTCGAAGATAGTGAATATATTAACATATAGCATATATATCATCACACATTGAGTAAAAACTGCGAGATATTATCGATGAGATGTGTCAAACATGAAATCGTTTCTCCTCGGCCTTATTATGTCTACTATGTTTTTAGTGGTGAAGAGCGTTCGAGGGACACAAGGAATCAATCATTTTGATCCGGATAATGAGAAAATTGAATAAGTTCGCAGTTTATACCACATTTTGAAGCATGTATTACATCTTTTTTGTGTTGACTAGGAAGTTTGTACAACATTAAAGTTTCATTTTCAGTTACGTTGGAAATCCGATCAATAATGTTTTTTATCATATAAGGTGAACAAAGTTGCTAGAAACGTGTCGAAGTCAGCCTGGAGCTGATCTACGGTTTTGACTCTCGGATGAACTCCTCTGCGTTATATGAGCAAGTGGGCCTAATACAATAGGCGACATGAAAAAGAATGGGAAACTAAAGCTACATTCAGAGGTTAGTTTCAGCTACTTGTGCTCTTCTCTTCATGTATGTTCATACTGAACTACTGTTGTGATCGTATTTTTCATCACATCTTACTCGCACGATATCACTCATTTATCGAATGAATGGTTTGATGTTCATTCAGTCACATGAATTTTTGAGGTTGATTGTCGTCTAATGATGGTGACGGGTGTAGCTTGTGAAAACTACGTAAAGTAGTATATTTGTAGGGAACGCTACGGAAACGACATCTGATGGTTACAAAAAATCATGCTCGAGAATTGTGGGAGATACGTAAAATCAGTGCAAGAAATAAAAATTCGCTATAGAAACAAAATATAAGAATTTATAATGATTCAAACGAAAAAGTGCAATCGTATTTCTGAAAGAGAAAATTGAATTGAACGTATTATGATAAAGGAAGTGAGTATAAAAAATAAAAATCGAATATCATTATTTTGGAATGGAGTAAGGTTAACCGATAAAATCAAAACAAATGATGTTAGGACCTTGAATGAATTCTCGCTATTTCTTCAAAGATGGCAGTAGCACTACTCTGTGCATGAAATTTCGAAAGGTAACGCACATGCAAGGAAGTACTCTAACCTTAAATTCCAGTGTATGCTAGTTCACTTTAGTGTTAACAAGTAAGTTTTTATTAGCTCTGAAAATGTCTACTATTGTGCCAAATAAAGTGTATTTGCGGGGAATTCTATTCCACTACTTTATTCAGAAGAAATCCGCAGCTGCAGCACATAGAATTCTTGTTGAGACTTATGGTGACAATGCTCTGTCGGATACGACATGCAAAGACTGGTTTCGACGTTCCAAAATCAATGATTTTGAACCCGAGGATAATGAACGTTCTGGCGATGAAGACCGATCTCAGACGCTAGCAGAACTTGGAGAAACATGACAAATTGATGAGTCAACTGTTTCAAAACGTTTAAAAGTGTTAGGAATGATCTAGAAGCTGAGACATTGGGTGCCGTATGAATTGAAGCCAAGAGACGTCGAACGACCTTTCGTCACGTATGAATTACTGCTACAACGGCTGAAAAGAAAAGGTTTTTGCACCGTATTGTGACTGGCGATGAAAAATAGATACACTATGATAATCCAAAGCGTAGAAAATCGTGGGGTAGGCCCGGCTATGCATCAACATCATCCACAAAACCAAATATCCATGGTTCGAAGCTTTTTCTCTGTATTTGGCAGGATCAGCAGGGTGTAATGTATTATGAGCTGCTCAAACCGGATGGGACTGTCACGGTGGATCGCTTTCGACTTCAATTGATGCGTTTGAGTCGATTCCTAAAAGAGAAACGGCCGCTATACGATCAGAGACACGACAAAGTGATTTTGTTACATAACAACGCTCGGCCTCATGTTGCTAAACCAGTGAAAACTTACCTGGAAACGCTCGAAAAGGAAGTTCCACCCCACCCGCCGTATTCATCTGACATAGCTTCTTCCGATTTTCACCTATTCCGTTCGATGGCCCATAGCTTAGCTGACCAGCGCTTTTATTCTCACGAAGAAGCTAAAAAATGGACCGATTCTTCGATAGCCCCAAAAGACTTGTCGTTTTTCCGACGCGGAATTCATATACTGCCAGAAAGATGGGAGAAAGTGGTCTCCAGTGATGGGCAATACTTTGAATGAAATGTTTTTGTTCTTGATATTTCAAATGAAGCATTTATTTTGTCGACAAAACAGCGAGAACTTATTCAAGGTCACAATAATAAAAAATGATATCTGAAGTTATGAAAATCAATTGAAATGAAAAATAAATGGGAATAGAATGAATAAAATCAGCAGAAAAGAAAAATTGAGAAAAAAAGAGGATCAAGTAACATCTCAAATGTCTCAACGCCGTCATAGAAGAGAATATTCTCCACAACTCTGTGCCGGCTTTCTTCTTCACATTGTTTCAGACTCCAATCGAGATCAAAATCGACTTTGAAGAAAATTTTCCAACCACATCGAAGTGGTCCAAAATAATTTAGAGAATGAATTCAGACATCAGCATAAAACATCACAAGCAAAGATTTCGCGAGCATGTGTGAGACGACTCGTTGAGATTCAGGAGAGCATTATCGAACCGTGGAAGAGAAACCATCGGTTATTGAGACCTGATGTACCTGCAATCAAACATACTGTCTATGAAGATATCCACCATTCCGATTGTTGAGCTCCGTGATGTCCAGATTCCTTCCCCTAGAGCGACAATTCCCATACCAGGATCTACAAATAATTTTCCAAATAATTTCACTCTTGCTTTCATTACGAAAGACTCTGCTAGTGCAAATATCATCTTGCCTCAATATCATTTCGAAAAATAATTTTATCAAGCTTGATATCTATGACGGTTTATAAGTGTGGTCACAGTATCAAACACATTTCAAAACGACTGCAGAAAACATCGGTTGGTTGGATGATATTGATCTTATTATTGGAATGCTTCATTTTTCAACGTGACTTCGTGAATGAAATTAACTGATTTCAGAGCAAATTTCGAAAAAAACTTTCCAGTCGTTTGCTGAAGAAACTGAACACCTCGTTCAGTAAGCGTATCTCGATATGCTTGGAAAAAAATCGAGATCGGATTGCGTGTCTCTTTTTTATTCGCAAACTAATTAATTCCCGAATTGAATAACCTCTCCGTTTCGAACAATTTGAGTCTTCACGAAAAGTAGTCGAGAGAACCATAGAACTCGAATCAATTCCACCTTTGCTGAATAGCAAACGTACTTTCAATCAAAATTCATCGTATCATGTCTAAAAAAATTTTTTTACCACTTCGCCAAATCGTAGCAAACGAAGAAATTTCTAAAACAACCGAAACTAAATTACGTATTTCAAATGTGGAGAAATTGAACATCATGCCAATAGTTGCCTAACCCTGGGAAATGAAATTCAAAAGAGTCAAAGAGAAATGTTCTGGAATCTAAATAACGTAGTTTACCGTATTCGAAATCATTCTAGAGGGAAATTGAAGATTGTCCATCTTAATTGATCACAGCTAATTGATAATAATCTTTATTCCCAATTCGTGAGTTAAGAGTTAAGAATTTCGTGAATAATGAAAAAGAGTCATGGTTAACGTTTTACCAGTGATTAACTGGTTGATCATCATCAATATCCGTGGTTGGAGAATTATCAGTAGTTAACTGATCCATTATTCTTTAACTGATGAATTGAGGGAATTTTTGAGTTCAACTGATTTATTGACGGTTAATTTCTGGATTCGAATCAACTCGAATTTTTGTCTGGATGTTAAATAATATACTGCTGAAAGAACTGCTACTAGTCATTATTATAGAACTTGCTGGAAAATTGTTGCGAAATTCATGTTATCTTATTCTGATACAAGGATTATTCGGTTTCCGGTTTAACAGAACCTGAGGTTCAAGATCAAGAAGAATTTAGCCGAATTCGATTTTTATGAATTTTGTATGTGAAAAATGAGAATGATTGGTACCAGAGTGATTTTCTTAAGATATGTATTATAGAATGAATGACACAAGACTTTCACGTAGACAAAATCATAAACTCATGAATACAGTTCAAAACTTCGCTTAAACTAAATCACTCGTGTATCAGAGCGTTGGGTCATTTCTCCAGTACTGATTTCTGGGAGGTTTTCGCGCATTTGGCAAGGTTGTGTGCGTGTGTACATGAGCGTTACCCATGCCTCACGCACAAGAAATTGCATCAATGTTAATTAAATGATATATCCAGGAATGCTACTAGCACAATTCCTGAACATATTGAAATCGATCATGATGCGAAATCATCGAAATACTACGATTTTCTGTCCTCTTTGGACTATTTTCACTTCGTATATTTTGATTCGATTACTAATTGACTATCTTGTGTTCACTTATAATCTGATTTGAATCAGAATTCACTTGTAAAAAAGAGCTATTGGAAAAGTACGCATTTCACTTTCAGCCGAAAAATTCATCTTTATCTTCATTACTTTTATTTCGATGTCGCACAAAGGTGCAGTTATAGTTGCTGATCGTTGGTTATATAATTCCCGCATGTTCGACGAATATGATTGGATTGGGTCGTCATGAATGGAATCCTACAAGTTCCATATTTCACTTTCAATAATGATGAGGATTTCTCCTTGTAGCTTTTTTGGTCTGATTTTCAAAAAATTGAGACATATAATTATTTTCAGTCCGTATTCAATCAAATAAATGTGCTGAAAAACTGGAGATAAAATTTGGCCAGAATAAAGACAGAATTGCTGCACGGAATCTGGCTACTCGGCCGTCACATTCTCGTCTTTTGTCTAGTCACAATTCATTCCCACATTCTGGTCTGAGAACAGAATTTATGCCTGTTTTCTGGCAATATTTCGTTGTAATTTTCTACCAGGGTAATGGTTCAAAATTAGAGTATACATAATTTGTGTATATATTTCACCTGACATACAAGAATACAGTGCCGTGCTTATGAATTTCCTTTTCATATTCACATCCTTTGACACCATGAATTTCGATACCAATTCCTTGTGTAAAAATTTTTTACACGTCAAGGCGAAAGAGCGTGAAATTATTCAGTTGGCATCAACGTGCGAAGCTTAAATATTACTCCGTAACATGAACAAAAAAATTATAAAATTATTATTATGTATTTGTATAAGTGTATGTGTGTGTGTATGTATACTTAATTGATGTTTATAAATACTGTAACGTTGCGTCCCGACAACGCCTTCGGAGGTATTCGTAAAGCCATCTATGGTCATTATGAATGATCGCAATTATCGATAATTATCGATGATTGTATTGATTAATTAATTGATGAAGAAGACCGCGTACCGCCGGCTCGCGTAACGTGCCAGAGCGTGACCATTTTTTGATCATTAGCCCACGGACCGTCACACAGTGCAAACGTGTAGGAGAACAGTTGAAATGAGTGTATAAAGAAAAAGCAATTGAGAGACAAAAAAGTGAAAGGCGCTATTATTAAGCTATTATCAAATCGTTATAGAAACATTATTGACAACGGTGGTGAATATTATTAACTATTGAATATTATAACTATTTGTGTGTGAGTGCACGTGCCAGGGATTCATCTTCGAGCTGGTTACGCGGAAACGACATTGTCACCTCAAGCTCCCCACGACGCTGCACTTTTGTAGTTATGAATCAATTATATTAATATTTATAGCAATCAAACAGTCTGATTGGCTGCGGAACGCAGTGATAAATTTATGATCACGCATTCAGCACGTGGCATATTGGCAGGGTGCAGAGTATATGGAAGGGGTAACTGGATCGATCGCAGCGCTCGTTGTGGACAAAATTCCGTTGAATCATGCTCTCGTTGTGAGTAAACCCGTGAAAATTAAATATGAAAATGGTTTATAATAGTTGTTGTGTTGTTAACTGCAAAAATACAGACAGTCAGTGTGCATTCTATACATTTCCAAGACCTAGTTGGAAATTAGAGAAAAAGGAAAAGTGGATAAATGCAGTTGAGAGAAAAAAGTAAGTAATACATAACCTAATTTCGTAGTATGCTTACTCGGGCTAGTGTGTGATCTACTGTATTGCTAATAATGCTTTCGTAAAAAATATATATATATGTAACAATAATTGAATTGAGTGATGATGTAAGGTCCATTTCAAATGAAAAAATTATATTTAGTGTTGATGGATCACCGTGGACTCCAAAACCGACAGATACTATCTGTAGTGATCATTTTATTGTAGGTCAAAAGTCAGAAGAAGAGGCAAATCCAAGTTACATCCCAACAATATTTCCGTCCATATATAAAAAACCGAAAATCAATATAAAAACGTCTATAAGCAGGTGATAAGTTTAAACCAATGAATTGCTATCAAAATTGTGATAATAAATTGCAATGACTTAGTTTCAATACAATTATCAAAAATTTGTTTGCAGGCATACACGTTTCCTCAACTAGAGAAAAGCTTAGAACGATATTACAGTTTCGGCAATAACAACTGGCACTGAAGTGATTTTACAAAGTACCGATATTACAATGGATTCTATGATTGGTATTGTAACGAATCGAATTGAACAAGTTGACGAAGATTGCCCAGTGGATTTTCTCCCCAACTCAAACGAAGCAAGAAAAACGTTTATCTGCAGTAAATATATATATGTAGATGCTGATGAATGTGATGCAAAGATTCAAATAGAAATAGTTGATATGAAAAATCGAATAATTATTAATCGGAAAAAGTATAAGGACACAAAATGTCAAACTCCAATCAAAAATTTTGTTGACCAATCAACTGAAACATCAGATCTTTGTCCGAAAATTTTTTTGAAAAACAAACATTATAATTTGGTACTTTCTCAACTACAATTCACAAACTATCATGAATTGAAATAAAAGTATTTACCTAAATTTCGTGAAAAACTCGAATTAATATCCTACTGTTTTTCCAATTTTTATTACTGTAGCTGTGATATATTATTTGTTTGGATTTTATCGCTCAACTTCACTCCATTTCAAAATAAAAGTATTTGATATTTATTCAAATTTTTCATACTTCCTTTCTTGATCATGATACGTTCAATTCAATCTTTTCTTTCAAAATTACAATTGCACTTTTTTATTCATCTTTATATATAAAAATCGTCTGTAAGAACCTTTGTAATCAAACTCAATACAACTTCAATAATGTAAAAAAATCAGGAATTATTAGCTATTGTCGCGAACGCTGCAAAAACCGTAAGACGTACATCGAACCAATGTATGACGAAAATGTACCTCATTCATAGTTCTACAAAGAAGTCCGCGACAGCATATGTCTATCTCTCAAGGTTAACATACCATTACCCTTTTATTATAATCAAATTTTCGCCAAAATAAAGCATTATTTCAAAGGGTGTTTTTATGAATATGGTGTTGATTCTCATCCGAATAAATACGTTCTCCATCAAAAGTATTTAATTTAGTACAAAATTGCCCTCTACATCATTCGATTTCAATAAATATTTCAGAAGATATCACAGGTTGAAGATAAAGCCGTAAAAAATAACTCTGCAGTGCTTGACGACGGCAACCCAAAATATATTTCCCAAGATCAGACAGCGCTGCGATCAAAGTATCCCGATAGTAGGCGCTGCGATCAGTAGGCGCTAGAGTAGATTCAGCAATGTTTTGTTTTTGTGTCATAGATAACTGGCTTTGTGTTATTCACTCTGTTTCTGACATAAAGTTCCAGCCAAATTTATATTTTTATACAATTGTAATGACGTTTGATAGTATAATAACGTTTTAGTAAAAATTTTCATCTGATGTTCCTTCCAATAAACTTTCAAATTTGAAATACCTATATCACATGTGTACAGGACAACGTCTGTCGGGTCCGCTAGTATCATTATGAATTTTCACATTTTGTTTCCATAGTGAATTTTCGTTTTTTGCACTGATTCTACAAATCTCCCACCATTCTCGAGCATGATTTTTTGTAACCATCAGATGTCGTTTTCGTCGCGCTCCCTGCCATATGCGGCATTGGCAAAATGGCCGCTCAGTGCATCTTGTAGCAGTTGGCGTGGCGAAAGTTAACCTGCCTTCCTTCCCACAACGTCGGCAAGCAGGGCCGATGAAAGGGGCCCTGCAGTACAACATCACAGAATAGCAGTCGGTAAATGAGGAGTGCTTTTTTGCTCGGACAGTATAGGATAATATAACATGAGGATTTTTTGATTTAAGTCTCAATAAATAAACATAGAATCGATAAACATTGGATGAATAATGAAAAATAAATAAATAAATAACACGTGATAAAAAAATAAATAAAAAGTAATCAAATGGAATATTGAATAATAAATAAAGAATAAGGGTTTTCCTTATTTTTCCTCCCTTTTATTTTTTATAATTAAATAAAAAGCTGGCATCTCAAGGATATTCAACACCCCGTCCAGAAATACTGAAATGGACATCAGAAAGATAAGTGAATAATTGAAATATCCAATAGTTTCAGCTCATCGAGCCCGGACGCAGGTGAAAATACTTGCAATTATATTCCGAATTTCTGCATTTGCAGTTATTTTTAGCGACAGGTCTTCAAAATCTTCCATCGTTTCTGAAGGAATTGTAAACCCTTTTTCTTGAAATTTGATGATAAAATTGTTTCTTATTGGACCTCTACCATCCGTCTGCATTTATAAATTCGATATTTTTCTTTGATTATTCAATATTTGATTTAACGTATTCTTATCATCATTTTTCATTTTCTCGATAGAATTGAAAATCTCTCTCAATATGCCTGAAACAAAAAAAACTAACGTCGTACATCATCAAAATTTTTTTGTATATATCTATATATATATATAAGAGATTTACCACTCACTGACTCATGTTCGAACTGGCGAAACCACAACTCCTGTTGACTTGAAATTTGGCATAGAGACTGCTTATATAACGTAGACGCTCACTAAGAACGGATTTTGTGAAACTCCAACAGGAAATTTTTTTTTTTTCGAAAATTCGTTATGACCGAAAATGAGATGACAATGGTTCCTATGTTGATGTTCGATCATGTGGGCAATGCTATGCTAATAGTTGTCCTTGACAACGTATGTTATGCAAATGGTTGTCCTTGGCAACAGTTGCTAAGGTGGGAGTTTCCTGAGAAACGGTTGCTATGGTGATGGTTTCCTGGGAAACGGTTGCCATGGTGATGGTTTCCTGGGAAACGGTTGCCATGGTGATAGCTTCCTTGGCAACGGTTGCTATGGTGATAGTTTCCTTGGCAACGATTGCTATGGTGATGGTTGTCCTCGGCAACGGTTACTATAGTGATAGCTTCCTCGGTAGCGGTTGTCATGCTAATAGTTGTTATTGATAACCGCTATTATGATAATCATCATTTTTGGCAACCGTCCCTGTTTCAATGAATGATTTTGCAACTGCAATCATGAATTTTTGCATTTTATAATACGTTGTTGATTATCCTATAGATAAGTGAAGGTAGAAACTCAGAAGATTCATTGAATCCGCAACAATCGAAAGAATTGAAATGAGAAGATCATACTCATCACAGAGACGATAACAAGAACCGACAAACTGGCGATTGAAAATGATTGAACACAGGATTTTTGTGTTGAAATCCAAAGAATCATGATAGACCAGCTGATACCTGTCCACTTCGCTGGACGTGGAATAAAATTGATTCATGAACTGTTATTTTCATACAGGAAGGCGAATTTCGAGTGAAGAAGTATGATAATTTATCACTCATGGTGAGAACGAAATCAGTCAGTAAGTGGAAAAATCTGTCGAAACACGGATTTCCACATCACCCATGTAGTACTGTGTAGCGGCATACGTCCCCGTTATTCTACATGTCGGGTCTTTGTATTTTTTGTTGATGTATTTCCATTCAGGATGATCGTATAATATTGAATTTCAGTTATTTTCCATTTATGAGGAAGACAAATATTAATTTTCGTTATTTCATTCACTCATTTGAATTGGAACTGTTATTCCAATTTTGCATATCATATATTCAAATGACTACAATATCTTGACAAGAGATGAAGAAAATAATGGAGTAATTCCATAATTTCGATTGTTTTCAATTTCAAATTATATGAAATCGAATATTCAGCATGATCATATAATATCGAATCTCAAATATTTATCATTCATTACAATACAAAATTGTGGAATCTTTCTTTTCATTCACTCATTCGAATTGTATTCATAATTCTCATTTTTTGTTATTTATTCTTGAATTACTGTGATAATCAAAGGATATTGATCATCCATCATGGAAAAAAATAATAAAAATATCCAGTTCACATCATATTTTTTCATGTTTCATGATCATTATTGATTTGAATATTCATCATCATCATGTCATATTGATTTCTCAATATCGATTTTTCATTGTAATGAAGAAAAAACAAATAATTCACTCTGCAACTTCAATATATTACTCATACATATCGAAGTCGTTTTATGTTCCATGTTGTTGATGAAATAACAGCTGTCACATAAACCGCGGAGGAAAATCAATTGTTCGACAATTTTGATATGAGCATATCGTAACGTTGATTATTCAACACTCAGTTTAAGAATTTAGAATATTTGTGATTTGATCGTGTTTATATTCATCAGTGTTGGTGAGTCAATTCCAATTGAAACTTAATAATCATCATATAATATTGAATTTCAGATATAAATCAGTTATAAGAATCACAGATTGTCATATTTATCTTTTCATTTACTCATTCAACTTAGATTTATTGTTCAAATTTTTCATTATTCTCGAAGAAAAGTTAATCGAAATCATACAACATTGCATTTCAGATATGTATCAGTTATGAGAATAACAAATAGTCGTATTCGTTTTTTCATTCACTCACTCAGAAGAGAATTATTATCCAAATTTTTCATTTCTTCCGATTAAAAGTTAATCATCATCATATAATATTGAATTCTTGATATTCATTCGATATCGAAATGACACATACCTGTATCCGTTTTTCATCTACTCATTCACATTAGAATTATCATTTAAATTTCCCGTTACGATAGTATAGCTATACAAATATATATATAACGAAAAATAATCATCATTTATTCATATTGGAATTTCTATACCTTCTAATTATTACATAATTTCGAAAATTCTTCATAATCATATCATTCGATCCAATTTTGTACATCCTCATCGGAGTTGGTGAACTACTTCAGATTAGTATCCCATCAAAATTATTATTTTTTCTTTTTACAATGTAAATTTGATCATTATGGATTTGGAACATATTCTTATTGATGGAATATCAATTCCTCTCAAAATTATAAACATTCCTGGTGACGGTGCGTGTTTGTTTTCGTCACTGTCTTTTCTAATGTACGGCAATATATCAATGGCTAATAATATTAGGGAAAATATTATCATTCACGTATCCAACAACTGGGATCGGTTCAAATGTTTCACTTAACAATTATCTGGCGCTCCTTACGATACCAAACATTTGTACTGTACGGGAATGTCTATGCCTTATACATATGGATCTATTCGTGAAATCATAGTGGCTGGAGAAATATTTCCTCATCAGTTTCATGTGTATCAAGGTGGCTGCCTTATAGCTTTCGTTGGCAAAGCAACACTAGGAGTGAAAATATTGAGATTTACGGGACATTTCAATAGTAGTAATTTCCACGTTTTATTCGGAGCAACGGAAAAAATAAATAGTGATGATATTCTTCTGAGTAGTGACAATTACATAGAAAATCGTGAAAAAAATATTTCAATCCCAGTATCACAACCTGACATAAATGACACAACCATAGTATCACAGCCTCAACATATATCTGATGATGATTCGACGAGTTTGAATGCATCTATCATTACTATTGAAGGACCACTCCAATCAAAAAAAGAAAAAAGAAGAAGAAAAAGATTCATAAACTCAATCAAAAATAAACAAGCCAGAAAATCTGCGTCGCAATATGTTAAAAGTTATGCTGAAGTACATAGAATGGCAACGAAAAAATTTAATATGAATCATCCTGAAGTAAATAGAATGGCCGTACGACATCATAGAGAAAATCATCCTGACATCAGTAAAATGACTACTATGAGATACAATGCGAGGAGATTATACCTTAAATCATCGCCCTGGACAACAAAATATATGTCTGGTTACAAATATGAACCGCATATCGATCATTCAAAGGATGAAATTGTACATCTAAGGATTGTGTCACCCTGTTCTTGGTGTCGTGCTTCGAAATGGAAGGACGAAACTCAAGGAATGTGTTGCAGTAGCGGTACAGTCCAGCTTCCCACCGTTGAACCTTATCCTGAACCTTTGTACAATCTCCTCACCCATCGAGATTTGCAAAACATTTCCTTTCTTCTGTTCGGAAGTATGATGGATGTTTTCAAATGACATCTTTTGGAGCTAAAGAGATAAAAGAAGGAAACTTTATGCCAACATTCAAAGTTCAGGGACAAGTATACCATAGAATAGGAAGTCTCATGGCTGGTTTTCATCAGCAGCCCTCTTTTTTTCAGATATATTTCATTGGTGATGATGAACGTGATGAAGATATCCGTTGTGGAATCTACCCTGGCATTGAGCCGGAATTGGTTAGGCAACTGAAGAATTCATTGCATGAGAACAACAGATATATTCGAGATTTTAAGGCTGCTGTTGATTCAGTCCCTGAGGAGCGGAAAGATTTTCAGGTTGTAATCAATGCAGATGAAAAACCGGCTCGAGCACACAAAGGTCGTTTTGATGTTCCTCAATCGAAAGAAGTAGCAGCTCTTAGTGTCGGACAGGATTTCGAAAACGAAATATCGTTGTACATAGTAAAGACAACAAATTGGTACAAATAAGTGAGACACATCGTGCTTATGATCCTCTGTAGTATCCTCTAATGGTTTTCCATGGAGAAGATGGTTATCATATTAATATACCTGAACGTGATGCAAAGATTGAGGATCCTCTTGATAAGTTCGTCTCTGCTTCTGAATTTTATAGTTATAGGATAATGGGACGTGACGGTCAACCATGCTATTTAGTGCTGTTTCACAATCTTTTCAATCAATTTCTGGGGGATATTCATGCAAAAATAGAAACTGTGAGATATGATTGTATTTGGAATAATCAAAAAAAGGTGAGAAGTGAGGAATATATTCATCTTAAAGATGCAATGACACGAACTGACGTTGAGTTTTCAGAAATTGGCAAAAGAGTTGTGTTGCCCTCTTCTTTCACTGGCAGACCTCGCTATATGCATGAACGAACTCAAGATGCGATAACGTATGTACGCTACTTCGGGAGGCCGGATTCGTTCATAACATTCACTTGCAATCCTAAATGGTCAGAAATACAAAAGCTTTTGGGTCAAAATCAGAAATCTCATGGTAGACATAACATTATAGCGAGGGTGTTCTACTTGAGAGTTGGACACATGATCAAGCTGCTCACAAAAGGTTGTATCTTTGGCAATACTCAGTGTTATATGTATTTTGTGGAATCGCAGAAGTGTGGACTTTCTCATGTTCATATTCTGCTTTGGTTGCAGGAAAAATTCAGATCAGATTCTATTGATGAAATTATGAGGGCTGAATTACCCGACCCCTATCAGGATCCAGATCTTCAAGGAATCATAAAATAAACAATGATTTACGGTCCATGTAGGCTCTTCAACCTAACTCAACCTTGCATGTTGTCTGGTGTTTGTACGAAACATTATCCGAAACGTTTTCCAAAAGAAACTCAAACAGGCGAGGATGACTATCCTTAATATCGTAGAGGATCAAAATTAGATGGTGGAATAATGGTGAAAATCAATGGAATTCATATTGACAAAAAGTGAGTGGTCGTATAGTCCAGTTCTGTCCCGTACTTTTGGAGCTCACATTTATGTCGAGTACTGCAATTCCGTTGAATCTATAAAATATATCTGTAAGTACGTAAATCAGAGATCTGATCAGGCAGCATTTACCGTTGAAGCTCTGGATGAGGTTTCTAGATATGAAGCAGGACGATACATGAGTAGTTCCGAAGCAGCTTGGCGCATTCTCCGTTTTCCGATTCATGAGAGGTTCCCGCCTGTTGTCCATCTTGCTGTTCATCTTGAAAATGGCCAAAAAGTTTATTCCACGGGAGAGAAAGTCATCAACAGGATTATTAATCCATTGAAAACAACACTCATGGGTTTTTTCGAATTATGTCAAGTAGATAAGTTTACCCAAACTCTTTTATATTGTAAAGTTCCAGCATTTTATATATGGAGAAACAACCAATTTTATAGGAAAAAAAAAGAAGAAATCGTGCCAGGTTAGAATCAATGTCTTATTCTTCTTGAAAATATTGTTATATCAATGTCAGGTGAAACATTGTTACAATTCGGACTCCCAGAACCATCAAGAGAGCGAAGTTCTATTATTCATAACCGTCAGTACTTGAGTGAATTGGCTTACGAAGTAGCTCCATTAACCAAAGTAGTGGCTGCAGATATTCCAAAATTGAATCGAGAACAAAAAAAGCATATCATAAAATCTTGAGTAGTGTTTTTCTAATTTCGGACAGTTGTTCTTTTTCGATACTCCTAGCAGCACGAATAATATTCTTGATTAATCCGCTTCTTGCTAAAATTAGAAGTGATAAGAATATAGTTGTTGCTGTTACTTCATCAAGTATTGCAGCTACTTTGATTGAAGGTGGAAAGACGGCTCACTTAGCTTTCAAACTGCCTCTCGATTCAAATCATTCGGAAAATACAATTTGCAACATCTCCAAGCAAAGTCATATGACACATGTGCTTAGAGAAGCAAAAATTATTGTGTGGGATTAGTGTACTATGGCTCACAAGAAAGGTATTGAGGCATTGAAAAGGACTATTCAATATATTAAAGGTTGTGGTCGACTTATGGGTGGAATGACTGTTCTTTGGCGACTTTAGACAAACTTTGCCTGTTGTACCACGAGGAACGCGTGCACATGAAATCAAAGCGTGATTGAAATCATCTATTTCATAATCTGATGTAAAATTTCTATCTTTGGGAGTCAACATGCGAGTGTATCTACAGGATGACTCAAAAGCGAAGGAATTTTCGAAATTGTCAATTGATATAGGTCACGGAGATATCCTGGAAATAGAAGGAAGTATAAATATTCCCAGTTATTTTTGTGATGTTGTAAGCGATCTGGTTGCTTCGACTGATAAAATATATCCTAACATTCAGCATGATAGAATAGAGAGTATGTTATGGTTGAGAGATAGAGCTATTCACACTCCAACAAATGACTCAGCCAAAAGCATCAATTCTTTTTTGCTCGAGAAGCTGCCAAATGAGCATATGAAATATGAATCTGTGGACACAGTTATAGAAGTGTGGGATACTGTTCACCATCGTGTAGAGTTTCTGCATAGATTTAACCCACCAGGTATACCATCTCACATAATGTGGTTGCCGGATTTAGACCCTCATAAATTGTGAAATGGTACCAGACTTCAAGTTAAATATTTGCACGAAAACGTGATTGAAGCTACGGTTTTCACTAAAAAATATATTGGAGGAAATATACTCATTCCGAGAATACTCTTGCTTCCATCATATTACCGTTTCGAATTCAAACGTCTACAATTTTCGATCAGAGTTTGCTTTGCGATGATTATCAATAAAGTCCGAGGGCAGTGTTCGAAAGTGGCCGGAGTGGATTTGAAAAGTGACTGTTTTTCCCATGGTAAATATTATGTAGTATGCCCAAGAGTAAGTCCACCTGACGCTCTGGTCATTCTTCAACCAGAAAAACGAACAAACAATGTTGTTTATAAAGAAATCATCAGTATGTAATCATATTATTCCATTCATTTTCATGGATATTGAATATTCATTGTTGTTAAATATTCAATAAATATTTAATATATTCATTTTGTCTCGATTGATGGCAGCACGTCCTGAACATGCATGCTGCTTGTCCTGGATGCTCAACCGCTCCTCCCCCACGCGGGGAGGGGGTGCGCAATTAACCAATTTTGGTCAATTGCACCTAAAATGATCTACGCGCGCATTGATCGACGAACAATGCATCGATGCCTCTGGTCGATCAGTTCTGTCCAAGTCTCTCATCGTCAGTTGCGATGTAACCATCAGTCTCAAAAGGTCTCATTCACTCTCATTTTGTCTCATACAGTCTCAATGTACACGTGGTACACACTCATCGCAATCTCATCTTTTCGCATTCTCATCGACTCTCATGATGTATATCATAAAATACTCAACGCAATTAATTGTTTCACTCTCAACGTTTATATCTCACCTCATATCTCATCAAACTCAATGTTAATCATTTCACATATTCTCATCGAGTATTGCGACGCATACAACGAAGCAACTACTCATCTGAATTGATCTCAAAACATCAATTTCCTCAACGCATCTCATTGAACTTATGTAATTCATATTTGTGCATAAGATTTAGTCTCAGAATTCCAAGTGGATCAATAATATCCTCCTTGGTGGTGTTTTTGCAATTCTAGTCAAAACTCACTAGTCTACATCTCACCGCTCACTACACAACATATTGATCAATAATATCAATTGTATTCTTTTTTCATTATCAAACAATCGTTTCTCTTATCAAAATTCAATACTATCTCACTCTCATTATCTACAATATTTTCTTCTCATCATCAATCTCAAGTAAAATTACAGTGTACAAAGTGTAAATATAGTGATAAGTACATCTCAATAAATTGTATATATTTCAAGCATAAAACCGGCACAACTGTCCACTACGATTATTGCAATTCCAACAGCAATTCACCCCGGCTTCTCATCCCATCCCAATCCAACATCATACAGTCCACTTCAACTCTCATCCCATATAAAATAAATAATTTATTTTATATCTCATTCAAATTTTTACAATTGTATATTATTGTATCGAATGGAATGTGTTTGTAATTTTTCCTCAATGGATGTACTTCATGGATGATCTGGAAATCTGTGTAACGATAGATTCTCCTACTCACTGTCTAATTTCCTAATCACTATAGCTGATAAATTATCATACCAATATACTCGAAATTTGCCTACCGATATAAGAACAATATATCATGATTCAATTTTATCTTAAGTCCAGCGAAGCGTACGGGTATCAGCTAGTATATATATATACACCTATATCAAGGCGCTCATTAGGGATCCGCGTGTGTGGCGTAATATAAATGTCGGCTGAAAATAGATGCCAAAAAAGATAATCGTTGTATTTTCAACCCGAATTTGATGAAAAAAAAAGTGGCTGATGTACTTACAAGTTGATGAAGGCCGATAACAATCATTGCTTTTATAAACAATTTCTTTCACTTCTTGGAGCGAATTAATTTTTTTTTTTTTGGCATTACATAGTCATCGGCTGATGATGCGAAATTTTCATCTTTATTTGGAGAAGAATTTGTAAAAAAAAATTATATAAACATTGTTAAACATTTTAATTATATTGGATTCAATAAGCAAAATCATACCTGAGGATACGTCAGTAGCATCTACCACATATGGTTGAATCTCGCCGCTTTTTGAAAAAATATTGTGAATGAATATCAAAAATATCGAGAATTTTATGATTATTTGTAAATGAAAAAATATCTTACTGTCCGAAAAAACAGGGTTTCATCTTCCAATAGGCTTTGTTCCCTCAGTAGCTTTTTTGTATTATTCAATTTTTTATTTCTTTTTCTCACGTATAAAAATTGTCATCCCATTGGAGGCTGAAGACGTGTTCGTTTTTTGTTAATGAATTCAATTTACTCAAGCCTCTTCGTACGTATCTATAGAGAAGAAGAATAATAAATAAATTATGTAATCTCGAAATGAGATAATAATGATTCAATCATAATAAACTTACCAGCTTGTCCTCTAAATTTAATTGAATAATTCAACCAAAATGGTTCTGGAGCTTTTCTTTTTTTTTGTGAACTGCTATTTTTTTTTACACACTTTTGGACAATATGGTGGCGGTGGATACTTTGACACAGCATGTTTCTTGTTTTCACTTCAAGAAATCCATTCTGCCGGGACAATATCGATCATTTTGATCGATGCCGGTCGGCCACAACCAACAAAATCTACTAAAGAATCAAAACTCTGTTAGTTTTTTTTTTCAGACATATTTGATTTTTTTTAGAAAGAATCACAAACACAATTATCACAAACAAATCCATAGAACAAAAATTGCACAAAGGTAATCGATTAAACAAATGAGGCACGTGACGCGAACAACTATGTAGGGGAAGGGGGGGCATGACGGGGAACTTAACGTTTGAAGGGCATTAAAACGCTCAATTTGAATCATTTTGAATGATTTATTATTTAGAATAACTCTTGAATCATTAATTTTTGGAAATAAGGAACTTGAGGCACTTTACTCATGCCAGAAAAAGAGAAAAAATAATAATTTCGTCAAAAACATCCAACACCCGATTTTGACATAAGGTAGGGTAAGACGGGATACCCTATGGGGCAAGATGGGGTATGGGAAGACATATTTTAATTTTGATCACAATACTCGCAAATAAATACTGCCTCGTCGTCATCGTCATTTATCCCAGCACAGCTACAATGTGCCCAATTACTACAGAGGGAACACACGACCCATCCTTCATTTGATTCCATGTATCTTCCGTTGCAGTAAAAACAAGAGATATTATTTTCTTCTTCATCATATTCTGGTGCAGCGTAATTCTTTTTATTCTTCTTATTAATGGTAGTTTTCTTCTTTTCAGTCAATTCCGTTTTCTTGTATTTTTTTTTGTTCTTTTGCATCTTTTCTTCTCTTTTTGCTATCTTCTACCAGTCTCTTTCTTCCGATTGATTCTTCCAATTCATTTTTGTACGGAGAAGAAGTTATGATAGCTATTTTTCCTCGTTTCCTTATCACGCGTGAAATTTTCCGGGTTGCAGGATAAGGCATCACTTGTTGAGGACTAACAACAGAAAATACTGATGATGGAGTGGTTGGTCTCTGGTCTATTCCGATATTGTTTATCCATGAGGAGCATCCGGGTTCAGGCTCTACCTTAATTATAAGTGCCTGCATAAAAATCCCTGAAGCCAATCTTTGCCAGCTTCTCCTTTGTCACAGTTAAGCATATGTTTCTCCCTATTTTTCACCGCCAAAGTATATGCCAACGCCCTCAAATCTTTTGTTGTGAGTCCATAAAGACGACTTTCCATATCCAAAATACAGTTGCAATGTTCGTTCTCTTCTTCTTACGAAAATATTCGCTTTTTGGACCTAAAGGTACTTTAATCGATGTAGGAGCAGCAGGATGTTTTAGGGCTTCACGAGCTGCTTTTACTTTTCTTTCCAGAGTAGATTGTGGCACAGAAAATGTTTTTGATGCTACTTTATACCCCATTTTCCCTTCAATGACCATATTTATCGCATTTTTCATACTTTCTTCATTCCAACTCCCTCTTTCCGTCTTTCTTTTATAATTCTTCACCATCCTGAAAAAGATGAAAATCAAATAAGTTATTAAAAGTTGATCAAAATATACCTATGTCATTATAATGTCATATTTCATTTCCGAAGGGCAAGATGGGGTACCTGTACTGAGAAGCACCAGCTGGACTTCAGCTAACTTCTTCAGATGTGATCTGAGAAAGTGCTGTGGCATCGAACTTGATCCACATATAGCCTTTCTGATAGAAGTAACGCCCAGTCTAGGCGTTACTATCTCATTTTGTATTTAGTCTGTATTTTGTGTATGCATCCATTTCAATTGCAGCACTTAATTGATGTCAGCACACCCAAATGTACCTGGGGTCCGACATTAGCTCCGACTAGCCATAAAAGTCTAAGGTTGTCACCCAGTGTGATCGGGGTACCTCTTGTAGATTCATAATTACCGGATACGGCAGAATTCAAATTTTTATTTGTTATTGTCATATTTGGCAATAATTAATAATGCTGGCTTCGGCGGAAGGGTTAATTAACACCGCTAGTTTCGGCTAGTATTTGTTTATGATAACGCTGGCTTCGACGAGATATTAAAGAATAGACACGCCGACTTCGTCGCGGCCCATTCGTTTTTGGGACTCAAGTAGCTCAGCGGTATAAGGAAATAGCGTCATAGGGCATTATAGTACTCTGATACCTACGCGGAAATATAACTGGCTAGTTTTCGCGCTCACGCGGACACCTATGACGCCTCCCTGCAACTGACTCTCGCGATTATTGAATAAAAGTGTTTACTAAAGTTTAACCAACTGAATGAGCGAGTTATTGCACGTGAGAAGATAATTTAATTGAGATTACGCCGGATAAAAACTCATAGGGGTTTCGCTAGTTTCATGCTTTGAAGGGGAAATGAAGGGCAAACGTGTTGTTCAACGAATCTTGGCACCTAAGCTCAACGCAATTACAATTCAACACGTTACAATTATATTCAAAAGATAACGCTCGTTAATAAAGATGCCGTCACTGATGCTATCTATTCCAACAAATTAGTGAATGTATTAGTGAGTATCCTCCAATCAAAGGAAAACAGCCTATTCAATATTTATAATGTAATCAATCATTCTCGAAGAATAGAATTTCAACGTCGTGGTAACCTTCATGCACACATCCTGTTATGAATGAATAACCCTCGGCAAGATGCACTTGGTATAGGAGAATAGGATTTAATAACAATGATTGATCAGCTAATACCAATTTCACCGACAGAGGCTTCTAGAAATAATAAATTATAGACACATGAACACACATTCACATGCTTCGAAGTGAATCACACGAACCAGCCAAAGAAATGTTGATTTGCTGCGCCATTTACGCCATGCAGATACACGACAATATTAACACCAATGTCGAAGAATCATGTGGGCTTCACAAATTATGCTTAACGTTAAGGAATGCTCAGAATCAATTTAGAGGATAATGATTATAGATATCGAGTCATTTTGTGAAGAAAATGATATTACTTGTGATGAGGATTGTTTTCATATACTTGAAGCAAGGATTACTCGATCTAAAGTATTTTTGTAACGATTTCCAACAGGGAAATGGTATAACTCGTTCAACCCTTTCGAGTTCGATATTTTGAAATCGAATACAGATTTTCAGTTTATCGTCGGAGGATATTGATGGAATCAAGATTCTACACAAATAAAAAGGGTAGTAGAATGAGTCCAGACGTTGTATGGTTATTCTTCGATCATCAATTTATTAGCGAGTATAATAATCACATTTTGGATTGTGCAGAAGTCTAGATCAATTACATAGCAACAGATATTCATATTTGTTACCAGAGGGCTCAACAAGCCACTACGCAACTTCATAAGATGTCGGCTATTGATATTAGAGGATACCCTTATGAAATTACATTGGTAATGAATGAATCATATATTTGAACTACTAATATCAACACGTCAGACAGATAAGCCAATGATGCTAGAGGGGAATTGGTCCATGTAGAATATGATGATGCTGGTGGAATAGATCGTCCATGGCTAGAGTTTCTGGAGTCAACCAAAACTGATGAGAAGAAACGGAAGAGAACAGCTGCGTCAATACAACAACACAATCTTAGTTGACTAGCTGTACCGATAAACCGAAGAACATCTACAATTTCACTTGATCCTATCAAAACAGTTCTTTTTTCACTATTTTGGTGGAATATACACTATTCTTCGTGTTATGAGTTGTGATAGAATGGTCCGTCAAAGGGATTCAATAAATGATATACGAAGTTATTCAAATGATACCACCGACGTCCCCAGTAACAAATAGTACATATATCTAAGATATAGGAAGCAGGTCGGTAGCATGAAAAACATGATGGCGCATCCATCGATCAACGCGACGGATCGATGGAAACGGCTGGCGCGCAAATGTAACATGTGGATGTGAGCGCGAGGGAAAGTGCCATATATGAAAGCGCATACGAGCCGGCATGCATTAGAAAATCATTTGACTACGCCACACTCCCCGGATAGATCTTGTTGAAGCAACACTTATGCCACTCAGCCGACAAAAATAGAAAAGTGAAATAAAAGTGAATAAAATTGAATTGAACTTGAATGAAACAAAAAAAATAAGTAAATTAGAGATGAGAAGTGGAATAATAAAATATTGAGAGAAAATAAAAATAAATAAAGAGATTAGTGATACACTGCGAAGTGAAATAGACATGAACTTGATAAGACTAAAAGTGAACAATAAATAACGTGCAATTGAAATAAATAGAACGAGAAATTAAAACAATAAATCCATTTGCGTGAAAGCCGTCGGGAACAACACCGTGAAGAAACCAGCGTGTTCCCGCCATCCATCAACTTGCTTACATCAGCGACTACACAAGTAGCAGCCATTTCAATACTATATAGCCAAGAAGGACGAAACCATTCACATTCACCCATTAAAATAAATTACATATTTGCTGGAAATTAAGTAAATCGAGAACATATTAATTTATCACGAAACGACGCCGCTGCTGCACCACGCGTATCACATCGCGCCATTTTGTGGGGTCAACTTGCTGCCCATTTCATCACATCGCGTCGTATATGATAGAAAAATTTCATTGTTTAGAGTCAATATAATTTTCATGTATTGCTATATTTTCCCATTATGGTAGCTCTTTTCTCTTGATAAAATTATTTGAATTCATGAAAATATTCATTTTGAAAATTCAATAATTCATTTGAAGTGAAATTAAGTGAAAAATAGATTTATATTTTTTCAACCAAAGATTTTTATACAAGTGGCGTCGTTTGCATTACGGCGTCACCATCCATTGTTCCCGTTATGCGTAGCAACATGTTCCCTTTATTCTTTCGATATTCTATTGTTCGACCCCTTACGGTAACGACAAAGAAAAATAATGCAATATCAAATAATTTAAATAAAAACAAAAAAAAATAATAAAAAGAAATAAAACAATTCCCAATCATCAAAATAACAATTACGAAAGTAATATTAAATAATATTGAACAACAAAATCATAATAATATTGAATAAGAAATATAGTGAAAATGAATGGATATTGAATAATCAAGAAGAAGAATAAATCGATATTGAATAAT
Source organism: Dinocampus coccinellae (assembly GCA_963920625.1). Lineage (NCBI taxonomy): Eukaryota > Metazoa > Arthropoda > Insecta > Hymenoptera > Braconidae > Dinocampus > Dinocampus coccinellae. The sequence goes on from OY987191.1 coordinate 1,617,551, forward strand.
CACAATGAGAAAAATAAATCACCATTAAATTATAAATGATGAATAGAGGTGCATTGAATGAAAGAGTTTATTGCCGAATATTTATGATCAAAAATAATTAGCCATATTACATTATTATTTTCGAGAATTATTCAAACATAAGAAAAGGTAGAAAATAAGAAATAGAGTTATCGATAAAGCCAAAATTGGAATGAAGCAATAAATATTCCAATTAAATACAACATTATTTGTGAGATATTATTGTAAAATCGTACGAATAAATTTCATTCAAATTTAATTAATAATTTGAAAATAAATAAAATTCAATTCACTTTATGTTGATAGATACTGGTTTTGATGCGACATTATTTCTAGTGTATATTCAATCCCGATTCACGACCCGGTAGAATCCAATATTTTGAACATTGCATGTAGTTTTCTATTTCAGCTTATTTTTCAGGTTTCAAATATTTTCTTGGTTTTATTACAAATCGAGTGGCATCCCAAATCCCCTTTTGGTAAATTTCACATAATTCAAAAATCCCCGTAATGCCCATGGCAAGAACAAGAAATATAGTAAATAGAATAATAATTTTGTTTGTATAATTCTCATTCGAATACCACGGAAAAGATCATTACAGAGTATAGCAAAGGTTTTAAAGCTAGCTTAATAGTAGATGTGGACTGAATTGAAGGAACTTCATGAACACAGTAAAATCAATTTTACATTAAAGTAATTCCTTCATTTTGAAACCAATTTCACATAGATGTAGATCAAATGAGTGGTCTCGTCGAGTATTACGCAATTAAATGATGTGAATATAAGATAATAATACTGAGTGAATGGATAATGATAATATGTATCATAATTAATCAATTATTTTAACGGTTCTATCCCAATGAGTGGTCAGATAGTGTAGAAATGATTCCACGGAAGCTTGTTCCGCTACACAAAGTTTGGATGAGTGACTCAAACAATTTGCACATTTTGAGTAACACACTGTTTGAGTGATTCTGCAATGAATAATATAAAGATAATGATTAGTGATAAATAAACTGTCGGTACAATTTTACGAGCGAGTACACGTGCGCCCATCACGAGTGAACTTTTTTTTGTAAATAAACATCGGTGAGAGATACTGGTCGGACAGCGAGAATGTGATTGCAGATGATTGGCCACGCATCAACTCTATTGGGTTGATGCATATGAAGTGGTGCGCAATTGACGTCGATCGTGCACATGTGCGACATGTACATCATGAGTGAAAAACAAACTCAATTAGTTGAGCGCATGTACCACATGCGCGAGCTGAGATTGAAAGAGTTTACCCAAGAGATGGTGACACCTCTCAGGTTGAGAACGCGACACTTCACGTAGAAAATATTATGAGCTTTGCATATATAGTTGAGTGAATCAATCTCAGTATCTCCACGTCAAGTCACTGATTTTATACCTGATCCAGAATATTGATAGCTGGTGGAGTTGTTCTTCAAACAAGAAGGTGAGAGTTCGGCATGCAGTTCTCGTCATCTCTAAAGCAAGGGAAAGTGGTGGGATGAAGTGTTCGAAATGATAAGCAATGAAAAATGAATAGGAAAGGGACATGTGGAATTTGTCTATTATGTACGTGATGATTGGTTGATGTATGGAATGTCGGGATTTGATTGGGTGAGAGGTGCAAGACCCTAAATTGTTCCTGTTTTAAGAAGAGTCTCGTGGTAATCGTTAACGGAGACGGACATGTTCTGTTCCCGTTTAGGGTTATTGGGCCAGTATCGTATTCGTCGTGCAGTGTTTGTATTTTCTCGCGAAAGAAAAAAAGAATTTATGCTGCATGATATAATATTTGATGAGAATTTTTATGCTTCCAATACATATAAGCAAAAAATCGAATGCAGTTTATCAACCGTAGTTTGATAATTTGTAATTAATAATTAATAATATTAATAAATTAATAATTTGATAATTGTAACACTGCGCCATAAATTTAATTTGTATTACTAGCAAAACTGGTATATTATAACGCAAGACATTACTCGAATAAACTTGTCTCTTGGTTCGTCTAACAAGTGCATTTTATGCACAAATAGTGTAGAGAATGAAAAAATCAGAAATTTCGTCACAATGGTAAATTCGCGAAAAAAAATGAAATAAACTAAAATGGAGAAAAAAAATTAGCGGGCAATGAAAAAAAAAAATACGAAGCCTAAACATCAACATTTATCTGGTCGTCGAATTTTTGATATCAATTATGTCACAGAGGAAATGTGGTGCAAGGGATGAGATTATCCATTGTTTTTGTATTTTTGTGAAATAAGATATCATAGGCCGTGTTAGTATTTCTCATCGAATACAATGCTCATTATGTAGTCACATATCAAATTCACAGTTCAACATATCAAAATCAACTCTCAAGATCTCATAAGCGGTTAACTTCAAAGATGCTTTTGGTTAATATATTTTCATTAGTGTAAAAAAAGTTTGTTATCATAGAAAGTAAGTATGTACGCTTGTTATAGCAATTCTGGATGAAGGTATTAGTAAAACACATTCAAATGTGATATTATCAGCGTTGATTATTCCGGCGATGATTCACAAACTACTCAAAAGACACGAATAAATGTAGGATTAGATGTTGAAGCAGTAGCACAAGAATGCTGTCATGAAGCTTTGAAGACTGAGAAGCAATTGACTATCTATTATTTATCACGATTGACTGTTCTCTATGAAGGGTGAAAGTTTTTTGTGAAGTTTTTTTTTTCAACACCCTGATGGGGGATAGATGGCGACTGTGGAGCGTGCCGCGTTATGATACGACTGAGAGCGAGAAGGATACTTTATCTCATATCTATGGCCAGAGGAATGGCGCGAGACTTCCGGTTCGCGGACGAGATGGTGTCGCCCCGTGGATTCGAATTCATCGACATACAAATAGACATAAAACTGAAAATAAATTGATTATAATTTGTATGATGTATGGATGGATGATACGACGATGAGGTCACATACCGCGTATTATGGGCATCGAAAATGTTATATGAAATTGTTGATGTATCATTTGTGTGACTTGGATGATATTGATTGTATGCGCGAGTATCAATTAATCGATTGATAATGTAATCGATTCACGAGCACATGCGAAAGACGGAATGAGGAAGAAGCACTACACTCTTGTTCTAACCAGCAGGCAGTGCAGACGTTTTGTATTCTAGAAAATAGTGTGAGGAAATTCCGTTGTTCGAAGATTTTGATTATTACGCGAGTTGTAATGTATGGAGATTTGGTACGTTTCTTCTATCGTGCCAACGAGTGGGTTCAGCTGAGGCTGAGCGGGTCTTATGGACTGTTTAACACTGCGGTGAGTCGAGAATTGCGCGCCCACTTTGGCTTGCTGGGTATGATGGGAATCTGATTCATGAATGCAAGTGCATGCATTAGTATGCGTGGATGGCGTGTTTCACAGGTGATTTGACCGTGTATCGATTGCGGCATTTGTTATTATTTTGATTTTCCTTCGATTCAGAAGATATTCTTCATTATTTCATTTTATTCAGAAAGCATTCAATTTTTTTTTTTTTTTTCTATTCTTTTGTTAATTATTATCAAATCCATTTGTTGAATAATTTTCTTCCAAAATAATTTTTGTTCCTGATCGAAGTAATACAGAAATATTCTATCTCATTTTTTTTATTTGTTGTTCCTCTTTTTTTTGTCGTCGGTCCTCCCTACCTATTTCTTTCAGGTAACTTTTACGAACCCAGACTGAAGAGAAAATTTCTTCACAATTTATAATATCGCTGACTTCAGTGAATTTAACAACTTCGGGTTATTCAACAACGCTGGTTTCGGCAGGTATTTATTCATATCTTCGCTGGGTTCAGCGGGATATTTGAAAATAGATACGCCGGCTTCGGCGACACGTAGTGGTTTTGGGACTCAAGTAACGTAGTGGCACAAGGGAATAGCACCATAGGGCATCACAGTACCTTAATACCCTCACGGGGATAAAACTTATTAGTTTTTGCGCTCCCAAGGACACCCATGACGTCTTCCTGCAACTGACACTTGCAATTATCAAACGAAAGAGTTGACACTGAAGTCTTAACCATCTGGATGAAAGAGTTGTCGTGCGCGAGAGGATCATTTGATTGATAGTGCGCCAAATAAATACCCATAGGGGTTTCGCTACTTTCATGATTCAAAAGGGAATAAAAGCGTGAACGTATTATTCAATGGATGTTGGCACCTGAGCTCAACTCTATTACAATTTAGCTCGTTACAAGTCTAAAAAAAAAACAAATAATCAAACTGAAGTAGGTTATGATTTCAATGAAGAACAGAATGTGGTTCAAGTAGTTACTGATTTAGACTGTGTGAACGTTGATGGAAGTTGTTATATTGGAGATAGCGAAATAAATAATAATATTGAAGAATCTTATAATTCAAAAAATGTTGTTGAAGAAAAGATGTTGAATTCCAAGAAAAAAAAAATTAGGTTCGATAAATAAAAAAAGCATGGTTGAGGAAAGGAGCAGAAAAATGTTATAATAGTGAACAAGGTTATGGGAGTGCTTTTGGTCATTATAGTCGGATGTGTGTTGCTTATGGAACGAGAAATTGAACGTGTAGGCGTTGTGGAAATGAAAAAAAAAAGAACCGTAATCGTTGCTGTAAGTTCAAGAGTAGCTCAAAATCTATAAAAGCAGATGTTTCTGTTGATATTTTAATGAAAAAAAAATAGTTTGACGAAGAATATGTTGAACTGAAAACTGTTATTGGTGATGGAGATTTATGCATCATCGCTAGTTTACGGTCTTTGTGTCACATCAACCAATACGAGAATGGACCGATATCAACCATGTCACCAAAAATTTAGCATAATTTTTTTATCAAGTCACTTCCAATATCAGCAGTTAACTATTTTTGCCATTGTTCTATTTCTGCGATTCGGACCAATAAAAGTGATGTAAAGTCTACAAGAGCTGCCATTGTACAAATAGTGCCACATGTTTTTGGAGAGCATAACAAATATGTTTCATGGTGTATGTTCAACAGAGATGTGAAGAATTTCAGGCATAAGTTCCTTCCTAAGTGAGAAAATCTTCAACTGGCGATTCTCAGAAAATTACTTTACTGGGAATTTTTAAACGATTTGCAGACAAAGTCAAAAAACTCACGACATCCGGTTTTAGTCAAATCAATGAAAAAGGTAATGCAGTAATCACTTCACAAGCGAAAAAATCAAGGCATCAAAGTAGTTCAGCATCCAATGATTTTTGAGTTGCTGCTGGGGTGTGTCAAATTTATCTTAGCAGAATGTATATAAATCGAGTCAATTCCAAGTCAGCTTTGTCTCTTTCAAAAAAAAAAGCGCTACATTTTCGCAAAAAAAAGACAAATCTGGACAAAAAACCAACACAAAAAAGAAAACAATTAGAAAAAACACTTGAAAAAAAGACGTCGTGCTCTTTTTAGAAATCGTCGAAAAGAAAATACATCATTGAAGGCTCAAAAGAGCATAACTCTTTTCAATCACAAAACAAAAACAAAAACCAAAAATCAATCAAACAGTGAGACAGACGTTGCTATCAATGTTGTTAAAGATACGAATCAACTTTTAAGCTCACTTGCTGGAAAAATAACTTGAATCGTCATCTTTCATATCGAAATTACAGATTTCAGAAAGACTGACCGAATCATCCAAATTGCAGCTGTATTTAATGATCTTCAATTCAACACTTACATTCTGCAAACTTGTGTTTTATTTGATGTCGCTGTAGAAGGATTCTTGGGATTTTTTCGTGAAGTGAGTCCTTGTGTTGTTGTAGTTAGTCATAATATTTTGTTATTTGGGATTCCAAGAGTTATAGAATTGATTCAAGTAGTTAATATGTTTAAAAATTTTGAGTCTGTTGTTTTTAGTTTTTCTGACACTTTGTGTTTGGAAACGCGGCATGAAAATTGTTGCATTATTCAAATGTAACTGGCACCTCAGTGGCGCGCTCGGTCGTTCGTGTTGGGAATCGCTCAACGAACGATCATTATGTAAAGTGTCTTCAAGCTGAACGCCTCGTTGCCACCTTCTATCAATTTTCGTGCCTTCTCTTTACAACGCATAACGCACTGAATTATCATTCTGTATTTTTCGGTACATTGCTGGTTTTTGCATTTCTTCCATATTGGCCTTCTCAGTGAAACACAAAGTCTCTTTCAATTAAAATCAATTCATCCGACGGCACGTGGGCTTACAACCCACGTGCAATCGCCACCGCGAGTGAGAGTTGAAGGTGAACTGTGTTGTGCATAATCATTTTCAATGAATAGAATTAAAGTTTAACATTATACAAAAAGCAATTCATTCACATCATAAATATTGTTGCCTCCTCCACCAATTTATCCATAAAATTCCACCTGCTATTTCAAATAAAATTGCATGCTCAAACACTTTGGAATTTTTTTAAACAAAAATTTTGTGATCGACGGAAAGAAGAGAAAGACTTGAAGCAGTTGTCATGTATCTTATAATTCACAAGAACATTTTAATGAAGAAGAAGCTCACGTTATATGATCATCAAAATTGCAAAATCTGGAATAATTCTTGAACAGTGGAAGATCACTCATAATAAAGTAGGATATCATGGATTGAAAATTCTTCTGAGCCAAAGCATTAAGAATTGTGCTCGCATAACATCAACTAAGACAATAATTTTTGCTATTCTTAAAAAATGACAAGAATTACAGAAGGGGAGGGATTCAAAATGAGTTTATTTATGTGTATAAGTTTGTTTCAATATTGATAGAATTGTAATGAACAATTGAAAAGTATATGATCATTATCCTTCTTTCCATATTGTTACTATAATGTGTAAAAAATATGATGAGAAAAAATAAGATATGAATTATTTTATTTTGATGGGAAGTTTAAGTGGACTGTAATTTGGATTTGGGATGAGATGGGAAGCCGGTAAATTGCAGGTCGAATTGCAATGATCGTAAATGAACAGTTGTGCTATAATGTGCCTAAATATTTACAATTTATTATGTAAAGTACTTTTCACTATCTACACTATGTACAAAATTATGTTGTTGAGAACGATGATGAGACAATATAAAGAGTTGATGAGAAGTGCGTTTGATCGTATTGATCAACGCACGTTGAGAATTAATGTTGAGATGTAGGTTGATGATTAATTTATTTTTTATGATGAATGAACACCACCAAGGAGGATAATATTTATCCACTTGGAATTTTGAGTGAATTATGCACTATTCAATCACATAAATTGAAGAGATAAATTGAGAGTTTTAATGAGAATCTTTGCTGAGATGATGAAACGCAGTTGTGAACTGAGTTGCACTATGAGAACTGATTGATTTATTCCAACGCAATATCGACGCATTGTCTTGCGATCGATGCGCGCGTTGGTCATTTCGGTGCAATTGACCAAAATTGGTCAATTGCGCACCCCCTTCCCGCGTGTGGGAGGAGCAGTTGAGCATCCAGGACAAGCAGTATGCCTGTCCAAGACGTGCTGCCATCAGTCAGTGAAAATAAATAATTAAATACATCAAATATTAATTGAATATTTAACAATAATGTCATACTATTTTTTGTACCATAAAAAATGAGTCACTTAGAAATTCTTCTGTTGTAAACGTGAAAAATGATTGTTTATTTGAGAAAATTTCTTCGTATATATTTTCCATTGTGCAATTTTTTTTACAAGTGACGAAAATTTAAAAAAAAATCACAATGAGGCTACTTATACATTGTGACTTAGGTGAATGATTCACAGAAGTATAACTAATGGTCAAATTTCGGGTTTTTCATACAACGTTGCCGAATTCGTTGGATATCCAATTATGGATTGAGTTGCTGCTATAGCTGATGGCCATCTAGCTTGTTTTTCATCGCTTTGAACCAACATTGTTTTGAAACAAAACGTGAAAGTATGTGTTTTATAATTTTCATCAAATTCAATAGGGTTAATGTTTCGAATAATCAGTTTTTTGGACGTCTTTGTATAGTCAATCGTGTGAAATTTCGATAAATAGATCATTTCCGGTGAAGTCTCTCATTCACTGTGTATAAAAAATCGCATTGTCAATATTCGATTACGTAAGAACTATAGTTCCAATATTTTCCAAAAAAATTAGTAGAAAATATTGTCTGCTCATGCATACAATATAAAATTCACAGACGTTTTTCTTATACATTGCTCTAAAGGGCAGATATCTTTGAAGAAGTAGTACCGTGGCCGGCAGTGACGACGGATGTATCGCTCTCGTAAAGTGAATTGATGAATCGTTTGGATGCGTGAGGTCAAAGAGTTGCACCAATTTTTCCATGAACCAGTATGATCACAAGGTATTGAATATCGAAGTACTCCTTTCATTTCGTCCACTCGACCTATGATCGACAGAAAGGAAGTGAAGGATGTTGCTAATTTTTATATGAGGTATAAGTTTGATCATGATTCATCGCTCTCATGATTTTCGTATGAGTTATATACTCAGCTACCGTTTCATCACCGTTTATGGATTAAGCTCTTTGTTATTACTTTTATTTGCGGGTAAACTGAATGATTCTCATTAATTGAATTAGATGGATCGATGAATCGACCAGTTTGCAATAATTTCTACTGAAATTCATGATTGTAGTAGATCAGTTGTATCTCGTCCCACCTTTCACTGTTGAATTCATTGTGAATCCAAGCCTTTATGAAATAGTATCATCCACGTCGTTTAAAACCATGCACCATGGGACAAGCGGAAGTCTTGTCATCAGCTATATATCATATCTTTTATTGTAATATTTCTCGTATGACATCTCATTTTGATAAAAATCGAAGTTGCCGGAAAATGTTTGATTACTATCCACCCCTATCCACCCCTATCCAACTCAATCCTCTTCTGCGGCCTGAACATCACGCTGCTCTACTGTGGCTAGCTAGCGAAGCAGGAGCTACACACGACCTTCTCGTGTCACCACCCATGGGTGTGGCCCATATTATATTATATTATAAACATATCGATTTTATATTATGGACATCTTTTAAGAAGGGATTTTCCGGAATTCAACCCCTAAAAAGTCGGAACAGAGTGGCAAAGTTCGTATGAGAAATTATATTTTCATGGTTGAATTCACTTGAAACTTGGTGATGATGCTCCTCAACACAATTAATGAAACAAGTATTCTAGCATTTTGCAAAATTCTACTCCTAAAGAGATAAAAGGGGATGGCGAAGTTTGTATGGGAGATAATATTTTCATGGTCGAATTCACTTGAAACCTAGTATTAATTCTTTCCGACACATTTAATGAAACACGTATTTCGGCGTTTGTCAATATTCAAATCCTAAGAGGTGAAAGGGGTTAGTTGAATTTGTATGGACGATAATATTTTCTTTTGTGACGAAATACGTATTTTGACATTTTTCAAAATGCAATCCACAAAGAGAGAAACGGGGACGCAAAGTTTGATACAAACAATAAAACACGTATTTCGGCATTCTTCAATATTCGACTGTAAGGGGGTGAAAAGGGATCCAAAAGCTTGTATGAATTTCTTTGTGTTTCTAACACAAGACAGTATAACCACCAATGTGGTATACGAAGAAGTGCTATATCAAATCCCAACTTCCTGTTCGCAGCCTTGTTTGCGTAGACTAAGTACATTGTTTGACGAAATTCATTAATTTATACATGGAATAATGGATGTAACGACATATCAATTCGATTAAAATGAAAAAACTTTCCGAATATTATGGTTTATACGAGCGAAGCCGCGGACGCAATGCTAGTTAGGCAATGAATCGGAAATGGTTGAGGTGAAAAAAAAAACAACAATAACAACAACAACAATAATAATAATAATAAAAATAATGACATAACCATTGTGGCCGATAATAACAATTTACTACACGGAGAAAATTCTCTATCAAAAATTACATTCAAAATTTCGGTACTCATCAAACAACTGCATATTCCACGAAATGATACATTATTGTGTGGGAATATTTCGAAATAATCTAAAAGAAAATCAAATTATGTACAGGAAGTTTTACTGTACCGTAGGGTAAAATTTCGAACATAACAAGAAATGCAGAATTTTCATGTAGTATTTTATCATCGAATGGGAAAATTTATGATGTGCTCTATAAAAACTGTGCAGTATTTGGGTACATTTTACTACGCTACGAGGAACTCATTTCATTCGGTTGTTGGGCACTGATGACTTAATACATTATGTTCGAACAAACTTTACAAGACTGCATGGTAAAATTTTGAATGCGATTGAACAAGTAGTCGGTTTTCGTCGATAATTTTCGGCTTAAGCCGTGGAAACGTTAAGTACGTGGATTCAAAGAAGCGCTATTATCCATTAATCTGTAACAATTTAACCGATATTTTGCGTATTACAGTTCAGAATATTGTGTGTGAATATCATCATATATTATTTGGAATATTTTAGAGGTAAGTGCATTTGATACTCTATTTTTACATGCTTCATTTGGTAGCAGAAAATTATTAGAATAAATATTGTTATGATTATGATTGGTACTAACGAGAAGAAAATTTTAGAGAGGACTGTAGTTGTTGGATGAGAATAATGGACATGAACTTTCCGGTGACTTTCAATTTTGAATAGTATAATCAACAGTTAGCATTATTATGTTGATATTACTCAATTTATTATCACAAAAAAAAAAGAATGAACTTAATTTGATCTGGACGGAATGAAAATTGATGATAAGCACGTGTTGAATTGCCACGAAAAACATGACTCCTGCTTCGTGGTTTTAAAGCACGGGGCTGACGACGTGATTCACTTCACTGATGGTTAAAAATGAACTTCACAAAATGAATTCTTCCTGTTTGATTTGACGTGGTGGTGTATCTGTTGATGATTGATTATTTGCGTTGATGAGTTACAAATTGTTAACAACCTTTGATCTATGCTGAACAAAAAAACAAGATTGAAATTTTGTTACACTTAAGATGCCGAAAAAATGAATGATGAAGAAATGTGTTCTCACATGGTTTGCATGAGAAACGATTTTCTTTGTTGAAGATTTCAGAGGTCGTGATAAGTTACGCATCCTGGTAATTGCACACCAGAATGACACTGATTCAAAATGACCAATTCTGTGATTGGCTTACTGTGTATGGTGTTGCGCACCAAAGCTGATGCGCGCGCCAACACTAATGTATTCATGCTCACGATAATAGGCAGAGCACTCTCTCAACCATTACAATTGATTGATTGGTTCAATGCAACAAAAAGATCCGTCCATGAGTATGATTCTACGTTAATTCTGAACAAATATTAATATTTATTTATGTCTGCATCAACTCGACTATTGTCGCGTGGTGTCTAGAATTTATCATTTTCGCCATTTATTTACGATCCACAATAGATAATATTTTTTGTTTATCTCATCTTCTCACACATTCTCATCGAGTCTCATTATGTATACCGTGAAGACATCGCAATTAATTGTTCTCACTCTCAACGTTTACATCTCATCTCATATCTCATCAAACTCAATGTAAATCATCTCAAGCAATTCCCATAACGTATTGCGATGCATACAACGAAGCAACAACGCATCTACATTTATTTCAAAGTTTCATTTTCTCATTTCATCTCATTGAATTTATGTAATTCATATTTGCTCATAAAATCATTCTCAAAATTCCAAGTGGATAAATATTATCCTCCTTGGTGGTGTTTTTACGATTCAAGTTAAAATTCGCCAGTCCACATCTCACCTCTCAACATGCAATACATTGATCAATAATTTCAATTAATATTCTCATCACATCATAAATCTCAAGTAAAGTTACAGTGCTCATTGTACAAAGTGTAAATATAGTAACAAGTGTTTCTCAATAAATTGTACATATTATGCATAAAATGTTAGTTCATTTGTACACCGCAAGTGCTTTTCCATCACGCACATTGTCTCGGCCTCCCATCCAACATCCCTCCAATACAGTTCACGTTCTCATCCCAAATAAAATGAATTCATATTTTATTTCTCACCAATTTTCAATAATATATACTATCGATAAATCGTTAAAAATTCAAATAACAATGTCCATATGTCACTACACGATATGCACTAGTGAAATGACAATGATCTCTATGTTCGATTTCTGTCAATGTTAATAGTTTTTCACAAATAAAGCATATTCTGGCATGAAAAAAAAAAATCATGTTTGTGAATTCCGGTCAATTGCATCATTACATTTTTCTTTGAATTATAGTCTACGAACTGTGCAATATCTTGCAATTCATTAATTAATCATTTAATTCAATTTGGTCTTCTTTCAATTTGAAATTTCGATGATGAATTATCAAAACTACAATGCATATAGTGGGCGGCACTATGCGGGATATATTTTTGATATGATAACGACGATTATCTGGTAATTTTTCTAAAGGACATTTGAGGTCAGCATACACAATAAACAAGAAAATGGCTTGATTCTTTGATTTTTTCCATGAAGTCTGCTCTAAACACTAGACATAATAAGATCTAGAAAAAGGAAACAATATTCCGTTCCAACGTTATATTTGTGAATTCAACATCATAAATTTCAATGAAATGAATCGAATTATTCATATGTATAGTTTTTTATCAATGAAAATGATAAATCAATTGGGAATTAATCACAAGTATTCAATAACATAAGTATTTACTACTCAAACAAAATAGAGGATGAAAATACTCATATCCATCAACGATAAATTCAACATTTATTTGCTCAGACCCGTGGTTCCCAAACTATTTTGGTCGTGGAAACCCCCGAATTTGTTGCCAATGATCGCGAAATCCTGATTATTTTTCAATCAACGACTTTTCGAAATTGAATATCTGATATCAAATGAAACAAGTATTATTTTAGTATTTCAGATTTTATTGAATTGAACAAAACTCAAAGAAAAAAAACAATTTATCATAGAAATAAATAATAAAAATACAAAACATGTAAACTAAAATAAATGAAAAAACTTTCAATGTGAAAGAATGCACTAGCTCCTTTGATTCCATGATTCTCTCAAAATTGGTTATGTTTGATAACTTAACTCGCATATCTGGTGCAGTATCAAGTTTGTTACGATATTTGGTTTTTCACACAAATAAGTGAATTCGAATCGCCTGTTTCGATGAATTTGGATATTTATCGAATTCATCTGACCCGAATATTGTTGATGAAATTGTTCTAAATTTGGCTTCTAATTGTGTATCCGAACCCAATTCAATCAAATTTTCATTTCCATGGAATGAAAGCCTTTTGATTTTCCTGTCATTTTAGAAAGATTTTGTACTCAGTAATTTTCTTGATTCTCTAAGTTTGGAAAGTAATCACTGATTGATTGCTGTAAACTGGACAGATGTGTGTTTATACCATCACGGATTTCTATATCTAAATCCACTTCAGATTCTTCGAGAAAATCACTGAGCGTCTGGAAACACTCGAAGTTATTTTGCTCCACAGTTCCTTTCGCCAGTCAAACATTTGCACAGGCATTTTACTATGCGATAACCATCTAACTTCCGTATGAAGATGTAAAGTGATGTGAAGATTACCCATATCCGCACATGGCTTTGAAAATACGTGATTGCAATGGTTTACTTTTGATGAAATTAATAATCTTCACTGCTTCGTCTAGAACAGATTCAAATGTCACTGAAATCCTTTTTGTTACTAATGCATATCTGTGAAGAATGCAATGAGTACTGTCACAGTTTTTTGTGACATATTAATTCATGCCACAGCACCACTCACTTTTCCTGTCATTGCTTTTGCTCCATCGCTGCATATCTTATGAACAAAAATCGTCTAAGCCTCAGACGATTGACAACATTGTTGCTCGAGAATACTGACGAATATGACGCTTTGGTTCAATCATCATCAAGGGGCATGCTGCATCTTCAATATTTGGGTGGTGCATACGACAAATGTGAATCTTCTAATTGGATAATTGAATCATACCATTATATATATTGTTTATAGGATGAAATTAATGTTTTATGTATAGAAATTATTATGATATTTGATGATGATGATGATGATGATGATTATTATTATTATTATTATTGTTATTATTATGAAATTAATTTCAAACATCATTGAATCATATCAATAAACATCACAGTATAGAACTAAAAAAAAATTATAAATTTATTGTCGCATTTCCATTTTGAAGAAAAAAACCAAAAAACAAAAACTACTCGACTTTATCTATCTATCCATCTATTCGTTAGTCTTATATTACATGTGTCTACAACGTTTTTCAAACATTTCATTGCATTATGTAAAGTTATTACGTCATTCATTATTTTTTTGTCATGTTCATTCATTCTATAGTGTGTGCAATTGGCGCTCTTGAGTTGTTCTGTATTACTTTCAACTTTGGCTAGATTATTCGACAATTCTTCCAAGTTTCGAAAAAAATCATATACAAAATCCGGTGAATCATCGTCAAAATATCGTTCAATAATATCACTAACATTTCATGCATACGGTGTAACTGAATACAGAAAATGTGTTTTACTAGCAGTTCGATCATCCATAGTTGGGAGATGTGGATACACTAATCACATTCAATTGAATAACAATTTCTATTTTCTCTGAATAAAATCGCGGTGGACTTCCAGTTGAAATTTGCATTGAATAAGAATAGTTTATGCGTTCCTCCCCCGGCATTGACCATACATAAAGAATCTGGATCACATCAAAGAATATACAGGGTCAAACTTGCATGAGGGACAAAAAGTGTCATAAGTATACGCCACATACGAGAAAAACATATCCCCCATCATCATTTCTCAAGAAACATCGGTCTCATACTATTGTATCTTTTTTCCTTTGTTACAAATTTATGACCTTTCTTGTGACTCTTGACCGCCTGCTCAACAATAATAAGTAGTAGATCCTCATGTATATCGTTTGAGTTCTTTTTGGAAATATTATTTGGATGCAAAAAGGGCAGCTTGATGACGGTCCTATACAATAGTATAACATACATCATCTTGTTAGTTACATATTCTTAAAAAACATACCCCTCGCTGTAATTCGACAAAAAACTTTTCATACTATTGCCCCCCCTCCCCTCCACACACACACACACAATTAGAAATATATATTTCACACATATATATTTCCCCCGACCGCCACTCTTTCATGTGAGAAAATAGATTCACACTGCAGTCCACTTCCTAGAACATTCCTTACTACAACATAATCATCTTACATCTTCTAAAATATTCGACCCCCCCCCCCCCCCCCATCTCCCTCCTATCACCGTTGCCTCCACACATATGAAAAATACATTCACACTATAGTACACCTTCTAAAACATTTCTTACTATTTATATTATTACACATATTCTAGAATATTCGATTACCTTTCCTCCCATTAGCCACCCATCTGCACCCCCCCCCCCCTTCCCCTCCTAAATTTCTCTTCAGCCTACACCCTCAGCGTTTCCAGAAACATTGTACTAAATATAATTTACCAATGTATACCAACTGTAGCATGAAAGTGATGCAGAACTCACATAGCTCCTCTACTTATATGATTATGAGATTCCAAAAATAACGGTATTATGTAACAATGACGGAACGAATATCCGATCACTATTACGTTCTGAGATTGGAAGTTTCAAGCTTACCATTTTCCAGTTTACACATTCGCATAGCTCATACAGCGCCGGGCTATTAATAGAGGAATTATGATAACTCCAAAAGATCCTCAGATATTCACGGACTTTTTTTTCTATTAGGTCTCTCAAGGAAATGACCTCTGTTATTTGCGAGATTGATGCTACACCCGATTTCATCGAAAATGACCAATCACTAAAGATCAGTCTTTTAATCAATATTTTCCAATGTTTTTATTCGATCTATGTATTATTTTATTGCAAAAAAAATGGCTGTCTTGAATTATTGCTCACATCCGGTTGAATCGGATGACGATTCGAAAACCTCGAAAATTCGATTTAATACTCTATAGCCCAAATAAATGATAAATTTATCATATGAGATTGATTTTCTTCAAATTTTAATATTCGATCAGGTTTAGAGGATTAATTATTTTCGGGTACAAAAGTTGATACCATTAACTTGACTTTATTTCAAATATTAATATGTCACAAATATTCAAATTATATGAAAAATGATTACTTCTAACATCTCTGAGGAACATACAAAAGTCTCAAAATCATCACTCCAACCCGACTTACGCTCAAAAAAACTAACACATTTGACCACGAAAAACAAATAACTCCGGCTTGCTTGGCCTATTCTTTTTTACCCAAGAACATTTTCTGGCACCCTCAATTTTCCCCTACGGCTCTTTTAATTTATCCAAAAATATTTCGATGGAAAATTGACGTCACTCGCCACACTGTCAACAGCCTGATCATATTCGCCATTGTCACATTTCCATCAAAATGTTATTATTATAGTTTACTCAGCATTCACTCAGTCATTGTCTTTTCGTTCGTGTTGGAAAATTCAAATCTGCCCAATTGCTTCCAAACGACTTTAGAAATTTCAAGGCTGAAATTTTATTGTGTGGCTATGTGATCATCAAGCTATTATTTGAATTTCCACATATACTCTTGGAAGAATATATGAGGCCAACTCTGGACCTCAACAAAATTTCCACATGAGTTATGTCGAGATAAACTGCAGTCGCCCCAAATTATTCACATCCGATATATGGTTTGATTACAAATGCCGGTTGAGTAATCAACAGAATTTGCGAGCGATCGTCATTTTTTTTTTCTCTTCATGAATCGCCCTCATGAAACAGTATATCACGCAACGAGTAAGTTAAGTTGTAGAATCCAAACGAGTGTAGGGTCCGCAACATAAGATAAACGAGAGGACGGAATGATAGTGCGATTGCAATTATTTTTGTATTCATAATGCCCCCCCCCCCCCCCCCCTCCTTTCCTTGGCCACTTTTTTTGAAATTATTTCACTTTTTATTACGTAGCGGATGGAAAAAATAGTGTTTTTTCCGGAATTTTACATTCTTAAAAATTGTTATTCCGCAACACTGAAGCTAGAAAAATTATTTGTGAATCTTTTGTGAATCCCTTCATCCCGTCGCGTGCGTCATCGCCCACCTATCATTCCATTAAACCAAACGATCATGAAATGTATATATATACATATATGTGATGTGATTTAATCAGGAACAAAATTTTGGCTACTTCATGATCATATCGAATCGTGATGAAAATTACTAAGTGAATAAAAGAAGTACTCATCAACATACAAACTTTTTTTTTAACATTTTTATTATAACTTCTTGTCATAAAAAAAAATGTGAATACAGAAAATGATGAATTTTCATTCATTGCGTCATAAATTTCGGTATTTGCACAAATTGCATCATGAATTTCGGTATTTGAATTTTTTCATATCATAGTTTGTTTTTTAATTTTTTTATTGGATTTTAACTTACAGATCGAAATCCAATAAGCCTATGGAATCTCTGCTACAGTTGCGAAATTTGAGTGCGCCAAATGTGATTATGTTTCCCTACTATCCATAACGTTTCAAATGAAAGTGGAATGATGAATAACACTTTCGATTTATTTTAAATTGTGCTCAAATTTTCGCTTGTGATTTTGAAAAATGTAATTGAGAGGGTAAAGTGGGCTATGCAATCGTGTGAGATTTCCAACTTTGAACTCGTTCAAATACCCGGATATCATTAATATGCCATATTCATCATCAACCCTCAATGCAGAATCGATTATTGTGTATAAAAGTTCCCAATCGAATTGAATGATTTCCTAACCTTTGTTAAGATAACTTTGTATAGAAATTTGGATTTCACGGCTGGTATTCTATATGGTTTGGGTAATACACGAGGTTAGCAACCATGAGAAATTGTTTTTCCTGTATATATCGTGTGTCACAATTCAAAAACAAACAAAGATTATGATAATAACTATAAATAATAAAACTTTTCATCAAATAACCTCATGCGCTCTTTCATACAGATGATATGTTTTGCAATCAAAAATAGAACATGATTAATGAAATATATATTACTTTCATTCGCAAAAATTATCATCTGAAACTACATACAATCAAATGTCTAATACTAGCTTCTAGTCAATCAGAACTCATACAAAATCACTTTCAAATTAATATTTTTTTTTTATGATTGGAGAAATTGAACAAACTTTCTCTTGTTCATGTTTATTATAACTCCACCTCATAAAACATGTAAATCGGAGAAAACAATGAATTTTGATTCATTTCATTGCATCATGAATTTATTTTGACTGAATTTTCTTATGTTATGCTTCGTTTTTTTTTTTCCTTTCTATTTAATCCAAAATATAACAAAATTCAATGAGTTTATAAAGTTTTTGCTACAGTTGCGAAATTTGACTGCGCATTCGGTACGGTTTTATTCCCCTCTTTCGCTGTTGATGAATGTGTTTCACATGCTCCAAGTTAATCAAGTGAAGTTCATCTACTGTGAACGAACAGATATATATTGATACATTATAGCATACAAAGAGATACATTTTACTCGAAATCAATGCTTCACCACCTACATGTAACAACAGAAGTGATTCATCGAAATTTACTGATGACTTTTCCAATAGTTTCGAAATGAACAATTGAATTTTCGGTGTTATAACTAATCCACCTTGATATTTTTTTGGTCCTACAGATCAATGAATTTAACATAACCACATCCAAATGGATGTAGCGAAAAATTCACACTAGGAATTTAATGTGATAAACACTATCAATTCATAATTCACCGTCTATTATAAGACTATTCACATCATTTTCCTCAATTCGCAATTCATTTTATATTGTTTTGAATATTATTTCTGTGTTCCTTCCTGCCACTCACATGAAAGTCAACCTTCACATATTTTCCTCATTTTATTCATAATTCAGAAGTATGAATAAATGATGAACTACAATAAAAATTTGAATAAAATGAGGAAAAAAAAAGAACAAAAATTCCCATCCATTAATGGTGAGTACTGAAATCTTGGTTCTCCGCATGAAATTCAGTATAAACTGGTATTTATCTTGTATGAACATGAGAAGTAATTGGTGGAATGATTCACCTTCCAGAAAGCGGACAGGCGTATTCCGTTATGTGTATGTGTCCAACCATCTCTGTAACCACTAAATTACTGTAATAAAAAAAAAATTAAGGATTATTGATTTGGAATTTATCAAGAGAACGAAGCAAAACAATGATAACAAGTTATCCCCTATTTGAAACTCACCAGTATTTCACCTAATGGAGGCAGTGATTTCTTCATTTGATTATTGCTGTGCCAAAATGTTCAAACTTCTTCCTTCAACCATTCAACATCACTGTAAATTTCCTTAACTCAATAAATATCACGCGAATTCGAATTTAATAATGTTGAACATCTTAAAATATTAGTAATTTTTCTTTTAAGAGCTGGAACACCAACCATAATCTGGAAAAAAATTTTCTTTTATAATGGTATTCAAGTAATTGTAGATTGTTAGTTCGCTCATTTCAATACTTCTGTATACAGAGGAATTAATGAAGCAGTCATAGTCCGCAACACCTCGGCCGTATCGACGATAACTCGAGAATGGATTAATGTTTTCTAATTATTGTTATTATTTTTTTTTTGTTTATGGATGAACTTTATCGTTGGGAGATTGATTCCACTCACGGTTACACTAGAAATTCCCAATGACTGAAAATTAGTTTTCCTTTTCCAATAAAGAATTGATAAAAACAAATTAGTATTTCTTCAAACTTATCCTTTGATCGATGCGTAATATCATAACAAAAGAAATAGCTATCTTGGATTCTTGCTCACTCCCGGATGACGACCCAGAAGACTTACAAAAATGCTCGTCGAAACTCGATGGTTCAGTGAGCGAATTCAGGACCGTAAAGTACGCCTTGTGCTTGAATAATCTTACGCTTCCAGATGTACCAATCCTAACTTTTGGTCGAGAGCTCTTTTTCAACTATACACGAATAAATAAATTATATGCCAACGAAAATAAATTAAAATAACATTCCTATAACTGTACTAAAGTATTCATTTTATTTTCATTTCAATTATTCGCCTAAATTGAAACTAGTACGGTATCATCGAAAATATCAAACATTAATATGAAACAAGTATCACATACACTAATCATTTTATATAAATCATTTTCAAAATATTGTTTCGAACAGAAAGAAATAGAATAAATCAAAACAAAGTTCAATATATAAAACTGCAATCTCTGAAATAATAGTCGAGGAAGAAATATTAATTCAAAGTGTGACCATCTTTTCATGAGAAATATCAATGAAATATTTCAGAAAAAGTATAAAATTGGAATGATTACTTAATGCTTAGAAGCTAGATACATGAATATTGCCGGATTAAAACTAAATTCATGTAGTACGCATTTGCATATTATATTTGCATGTTCAAATAAATAATTCCAAATATTTGGAAGCCTAGAGGTTGTTCATTGTGGTGATTTTTCAAGGGAAACTTCTTCAGTAATAGCAGTGATTCAGAATTCTTTCGTAACGTTTTCCGAACGTGAAACGTTTAGTGGTGTAGAGAAGTGAAGGATCGTGAGTGTTTACTTTCGCCCCTAAGTTCTTATCCACTCAACAACAATATCATGATTTTTTTTTTCTTTCGACATGGTGCTGAGTTTCGGATTTCTTTCTCACCATAGGATATATTAAAGTGACACAAGAAAACTTTCAAGTTTCACGGATTGTATCTTGAACAGTTTGGGTAATAGTTGATGTAGGCAGTCATAGAAAATGATTTTTCCTGAATATGTTGCTTGTTATGATTCAAAAATAAACGAAGATCATAATTATCACTATATGTAATAAAACATTACATCAAAAAGCCTCATGTGTTTTCCATACAAGTGATATGTTTTGCAATAAAAAATAGAACATTATTGATGAGGTATATTTCACTTGCAATCGCAAGAAATATCATTCAAAATCACATACAATCAAATAAATAATATCAACTTCTAATTGATAAAAATTCATACAAAATCAATTCCAACTTGATTTTTTTTTGTTCAGGAAAATCGAAAATATATTATTATTTCGGAAAAAATTCTATGTTAATAATATTTTCGAGCTGAACAATTGTCATAACATTTCTTTGATTCACGAAAATATGATATGCGCTTGTGAACGTTCGTAAGTTTGAATACCGTCACCCAGAGCAACCACAGTATCTACAATCTCTGGTTAAAAAATTGGGAGTGACAACTGTCAGTTCGAGATTGGGAAATCGAATGAATGAAATAACACTCAAAAAATACAATTGTATCATAAAATAATGGAGAGCGATGAGAATTTAACGACAAATAAAAAACTGCAAAAAAACTAATGGGTTGCTGAAACAGTATATTGTTAACCACTCAGTTAATGTCAAAAGTCATTCCATTTTCTTTCATTCATATCGTAGGAATTCCTGTTGTAGAATCAATAAATAAAAATGAATGTTCAACATGAATCGGACAAATAACTTTCCTTGATATATCTAACATAAATCATTTATCGAACAATTAGAAGTTGATGAATATGTCAGAATACACAACTAATTGGTTATTTCTTATCTCTGATGTTGAGTAAAGTTTTATCGTAAAAATATTATTCTGCGTAATATTGAGAACTATTCGGATGAACAATTCAACTACTACTTCTGTTCATTGAATCTGTTCCATGATTTCATTGACTTTTTCGATACGTATAAAAACGTAATATATGGAATATTATCGGATTCTCTCCAAAATACCATCCGGCAGATTTTCTATCATTAGATCTATATACCCACATACATACACACGACGAACTCATGAGCATGTAGGCCTGTTCATTCTAATGTGTTTCAAATATTAATATTCATGATTTTTGGAGTAATGTCTGTTGATAACCGACTCATAAGAAACGAAATATCAACCAAAATTTATTTTTGTGACTTTTGACACCGAATATCATCCAACGCGAAGAAAGTGCGAACAAATTAATGAGAATTTTTGTATGACATACCAAAATAATGGTGTAATCAATAATCCAGCTTACACGGAATATTTGCGTTGATTCCTCAATTTTTGGTATAAGATTACTGAGCTAAAATGAATGTTCCGGTAGTTGACACAAAACCGACGTTATCAGCATATTAATAATAATACAATACACAAATTGGTTCGTTCAAGCTACATTAATTCTCGAAATATTTCCCGTTCAAGCATAAGGTTATATGTATGTATTATTTTTCTCACATACTGAAAAATAAGAAACTCAGTAAAATGTATTAAATTCACATATTATGCTACCATTATATTTGTGTCAAATTCACTTGTAACAATCACTGTATTTTATGTGGATGTACTCATCAACGTCACGAATGGAATACATGAATCATATTTATGTCGCGGCAGTCAATTCACTACTTTCCTACAGTTTTTCATTCTGATGCAGGCATACACTAGGGGTGGACGTCGCGCGCATCTTTGGCAATCGATTATGGTGGAAGGTCTTGATGAGTCATGAAAACTCTAGTAAATCCATTCACACATTGAAAACCTTTTCAATGATCTCAATTTATTCTTTTCATCACTACCGGATTCCCCCAAGTGCTGACGAATATTACGTTTTTCCTGATTCAACTTCATGAGATAGTTTTCACGATTGCTTGATTCTATCAGAAGGAAAGAGTAAGTGTGGAGAAGATTAATTTAATTGTACTTGTAGTTCAATAAAGTGGATGATTTGAAGTAATTTTATTTCAAAATCACAGAATAATCGGTCAGAGAATGTAAGTTAGAAATATCAAGAGACTTAATATATCAACGCTCGGAGTTTTGGCTCGCACCACTTCTAGAGTGTAAGTGTATTGGAATATATCAGAGGCAAAGAACAGGAGATTAATCTTATGGTGATAATGAATTGATGAAGAATGAGTAGATGAAAACATTATGGAAATGTGATTCATCAAACATCAATATATTCGTCATGTCAGAAAATATCGATTCTTCTAAAAAATATGATACAAGCGTGGATAATAACTCGGAGACACATAAGTAAATTGAAATCACATTGTTTGTTGTAATGAACCTAACTCATGAGACATGCAATTTTATTTGACGTTTTGGTTGGATTACGATATTAATTTCAATTTATCATGTACTGAGAGGGTCTGCTGTTGGCTATTATCATAGAAAAAAAACAACAGTTTACTGTAGCATTGTATCCGAAATAATCGTGGGTGAGTTTGGAAACTGGTAATAGTACCTTGACCATTTGACCATCGTTTCAAATCTTGTACGTATGTATGTATGTATACGAGATGGTGTGACTCCGATTGAGGAACAAAAAATACATTACACTAGATTATTAGAAGAGTTTTTCTGGAATGAAAACTTCTTTAACATCGTTGTGATTTAAAACTCGATGAAACAAAAAAGCGACACTGAAAAACGACAAACATATTTATCTATAGAATTTCGCCTACAAGAGAATGAGATAAAATACAGATAGACAGTGTTTCTTATTATTTTCGTCTCTTTTTCGTGGGGTGCATCGTAGCCTCTCTACTCTTGTCTACAAAACGTATAACGAGGAAAGTAATAGTGGTCCTATAAGCAATGCTGGCATAATCGAAAAAATAGATGAAAATAATGAAACTTTGAATATTTCTGATTGTGAAAGTGATTCAAGCTCTGAAACACTTGGCAATGTTCCAATGGACCTTACTAAAACTGATCACGTTGAGTCTGTTATGAATCTTGGTCAGTTACAATTTAACTCATGAATTTAAGTCGAAAGTCAATTTCGTTGGGTCGAATTCAGTGATATTCCGATTTTTCTCTCTAATTTATTAAATACTGATGCACAACTTATGTTCAAGCTTCTACATTTAGGTTTAAATCAGCAATAACCAAATCCAAAATTTATTTCATCTAGGACACGCAGTTCATCTGGGCCTGCTTCGACACAATCGAGCAACTTATTTGGACTCAGTTTGAGCACCAAGCTACCTGCAATAAACCAAGCTCTGGAAACGATTCACCAGTAGTTGCAATAAACGCCAAGTATGACTATTAACCTCAGGACAAAACCGCACAAGCTGCCGACTTCAACGCTGCTTTCACTCGAATGAAGTGCTATGAAAATTTTCAAAAAAAATGAATGCCCCAATATATATGACTACAGTTTCAAAAAAACTCGTTCAACAGACAGGTCTACTTTTGCTGCCAGAGCTGAGAAAAGGTTTGGATTCATTTTTATAGTATAGACTTTGTTCAATATAAATTTTTAATTGAACGCGCTTATCAAATCAAAATCAAGGATGACAGCACACAACACTCATAGATCAACTCACGATATTTCGATCCAGCGATGGGTCGATGCATGGAATATTTTTGGCGCGTTGTGACCTCTGGCAACAAAAAAAACACGACCGCGGACGCAATGTGGCCATCGTCCTTTACGAAATCGTAATGTGTGGACGCGTCGTATACATTTGTTAAAAAATTATAACGCATTGGAAAAATTCTATTCATATTCATTCAGTGGTTCTATTGTCGAACTTGGATCTTAATTATGTAATTTAATACTCGTCGATCTCGCTGAATTGAAATATTAGTGATAGTGCTACTTTATATACGAATAATCATGAAGAAGAGGAAGAAAAAAAAAACATTAATTGTACACTCACACCAGTGCGACTCAACACTTCGTGGTGACGCCGTATTACACGGTAGTCATTGAACATTTTTGTCATTACATTTCTTTTCTCTACATTCTTCATGTTTTGTTTTATGAATATTTTCTCTAGTATCGCTATGAATTTCTCTTCCCCTATAATAAGATAAACTATTATTACACGCAAAAATAATAGGAAAAGACAGCATTGCTAGCCACTATGAAGGAGGATAGTTATTGTAGGAATTGATGCACAAAAAAATTAACAGTGCACTCGTAATTTTAACTGAAACAAAAAAGGATAAATTGAATTTATTCATGTATTGGCGAGAACAAAAATACATTTCACCCTGATTTGACTGGCGTGCCCATCGCTTTAAATGAAGGTACTGATTGAACTTTTTTGAACTTCTATGAAATAGAATTTGAATAATTCAATTAATTTTTTTTTAACTCTGCCAATATTCAACAGATATCAGGTTATATTCATCATTCGAGTCTATTTCATCAGTGGTATATGCGTCATCGGATAACTTCAGTTCATAATGGGCAAATATCTATTCATCGTCCTCCTCAATTTTCATTTCCCAATATTTGAAGTTCCTCAATGTGCATAGAATCTTGTATTATTTCGATTCCAGTATATTCATTCATCGCAGATATTAATATTTTTTTCAAACTATTTCTCAATTTTACATCTTCATTATTCATAGGTGAATTCGGAATTTCCATAGTTTGAAATGTGGCCAAGAGTAATTGAATTACGTTGATGAGATTCACTCTCAATCTCAAAATATAAGTGTAAATTCCAACGCAAGGCTAGTGACTGTTCAATCGCCAGCAAATGACATGATAAATGTGAAAGCGAATTCACCCAAGAAACATGGACAAAGATAAAACTTACCTTTTGAAGATTACTCCCGGATACCAATATAACATTGATAATTTGCAAGGACGAAATCACAATTCTTACACCCGACCAGACCAATAATATTATCAAGAGACACGGCAGTGTCTCGCGACAAGTTCACGTTTACGCGCAACTACACACCCGTATATCTTCATGCAAAACGAAGAGTTAATTAGGGCTGAGATCATCATATCTCAGAAACGCATCTCGTCTGCCAACTGTTCCAACATATTTGCGGTGTATGAGTGCTTCTTGATCACCCCATTTCGAAATGTAACGTTTGAACCTCACTTTGATTCTATGATTTACTGTTAGTTTTACATGAGTTCACCATTGTCAGAGGTGCTTCTGTTCCTGCCGCTAATGGGCAATAATATCGTATCTGTCAAAATGGAATGAAGTCAAAAATTTAATGCTCATGTCATAATGAGATCATAACTATACATTCATTTTCATACAAATACTAGTTGGGTGTGTTTATTTCATTCATTTCACAATCTACTGCATATAAATTCATCGTGAACGACCTACAAATGAGATTATGATGATAATTTATTGGTGAGTGACTGAATGAAATATTAATATTCTTATCAATCACGATGTTGTGCAAAATTGATATCCTTCAATGTTATAATGAATGAAAAACGGTGATGTTTTTTGATTTTTAGATTCAACTCATATTAATGTATTTTTCATCATTGCGATCATATGATAGTTCATGAAATTATTTTGGTGGATTCAATACTAATTATGGCAGATTATAATGATCATCATTATTCATTAAATCTTTCATATGCAGTATGAAATAGTTTTGTGTGGACGACATGTAGGGAGGATAGATTGATTGTCATTCATTACAGGTATTATTTGTGATATATTTCCAAATATATTGTTAATCTCACATGCATTCACATGTGACTAACATGTAATCAATATAATCTGTTATTTATCATAGATATTTTTTCAGAAAAAATTGTCGATGCATTAACCAACTTATCATTCATTATAAGAATCATCATCTTTCCGTGGATGTCTCGAATGCAGTACCCAGAAGTTTTATGTGGAGGACATATGAGAAGGAGCAACTGATTGACATTCATAACAGGTATCATCTATATATATTTCTGAATGAACTGTAATTGTTGTATGTATGAAAATGAAACTAATCTTGCGGCAACGTAATATGTTATTATTCGTAGATATTTTGATTGAAACAATAGTTCATGCATTAACACCTATCCATTATTTGATTATATTGGTGAATGCTGAGAGGAGCGTTAGACAGTTTTTCCTACCATAACTACTGACATGCTGAACAGATCTTTCGTAGAGTCACATCACATAATAATCATCGAATTATTCGTGTTGGTAATTATTAGTAAAATTTATCGGAACATCCAGGATGTGTCGTATTAAATGACTTTTCTTGGAGGTGTAAATAAATGAGACGGTCCTGAACGCGAATCCACTCATAATTTATTAATTAATCCATCCGATTCTGAATTATTAATTGAATAAGTACGGCCAATCAGGATGCGTTATTTTAGCGCCACGGCTGCAGGTGGAGAGATGCATGTCAAACAAATTTTTGTATAAAAGGACACCATTTGATCACATTCCTCGGTTAATATCTTTGTCAATATTACCCTGGGACATGGTCATTTTTTTGGGATCAGATGGGTCTAAGATCTCTTTTAAAATGAAATTCCAGTCCAAATTTTTTCTTGGAAGTGTTCTCAATCCACGCGATTTACTGTAATATAAATATAATATAAATATAAATGTAATATAAATATATTATAAATATAAATGTAATATAAATATAATATAATATAAATGTAATATAATATAAATTTACTGTAAATTATGTGAATAAATAGATACATTTCACGATATGTTCACCAATCGAATTGACGACTGTTTTAATATTTAATACTTTTCATTAATGGCAGGATCATTATCAAAACTATAAAAAAATGAATGATGCTTCAGAAGTCAATGAATAAATTCGAAAATAATTCTTAATGAATATTTTTCAAATTGTAATAATATGTCGATTATGTTTCAACAATTATGTGTTTAGTTTGATGAGAGGGAATAAATAAGGCTCGAGTAATCGCCAATAATATTTTATATTACGTACGAGATAATGTGACTATCTGGATGTTTTTACTATTATCATTATTATTATGAATACATGTAATTCATTTTCTTTTGTTTATGTAAAGTATGAATGTATTGAAAGTTTCTTTCGGCCTTAATATTCTATAATTTTCATTTTATTCAATATCCAAAGTGTATATCATCGATTTTAATTAATAATATAGTTTTGATGATAATTATTGAATGGTTTGAAAACTTATTCCAATGATTTTTCATCTTTTCACTTAGTTTACAACTGCTCCGATCTATTCCTCATTTTTTTCTCATTTCTAATGATGCTACAATTAAAAAAATATATATATTGATAATTTAATAACATAATATGGAATCATTTGAAGAAAGTTTTGCCAAATACATGTTGTTTGAGAAGGCAAATTTTAGATATTTAGCTGGTGGGAATTGTAGGAAAATTGGTGGAGGAGGCAACAAAACTTCAATGAAAATAAATTGCTTTTGATTATATTGGATTGAAATACGATTTATCAATAATTATGAGGAAAAAACACAAATCACTTTTAAGTCTCACTCGCGGTGCCGATTGCACGTGGATCGTGAAGCCACGTGCTGTCGATGGATATAATTTACTTAAAGATGAATTATGTTATAATGAGAACTCAGATGTAGGTGAAATGCAAACCAACCAAATAATGGAATTGATATTGATAGATTCGCGAGCTATGCAGTGAACAGAAGAGGCACAAATTAAATGAAATTGGCAACGATGCGTTAAGTGTAAAGGCCCTTTACATAATGGTCGGTCGTTGAGCGATTCCCAACACGAACAACCGAGCACGCCACTGATGTTTCAGTTACATTTGAATAATGCAACATTTTCATGCTGCATTCCCAAACACATATTAATTGATTTTTTGATGAACATAAATGATTGAAAACAGTGAGAGTAGGTCAGGATTTTTTTTTTGATCGTGGATAAAGCACCCTAAAATCTAGATGTGCACCAGGTATAATGCCCTCGTGTGCGTGTGTAGCTATGGCTCTCCAAATTTTTTTCATGTATTTTTACGAATACATATAGTTCAATAATTAGAAATGTTATAATGTTCCCACGTTGTTGTATCAATCATCTTGTTATAGAATGCTCCATTTCATTTAGCATTCCGATCAGATTAGTTTGGATAGTTTCTATTTCATTTCAAATAATTATAATGATCATACATTATAGTATGATGAAAAGAAATGATTTGCATTTTGTCATCATAACAGTTCTCGATAACAGATGAATGATATTGTCATCATTTCTTCTTGAGAAGAATAAATTCATTCTATTTCAATTTTTCGAACCATTAAAAATAATTCTTATCATAATCTTAATACAATAATTATCAATAGTAACTATTCATTTCATTCTCACATTTCGTTAGAAATATAATTATAAAAATTTACGGTAATGGTGGATTTGTGTTTTCGAAATGGAATGTATTATTTTCTAATTAATATCAAGTCAAATTTTGGTTGCAATAATATGAGATGTATGAATACAAAATTATATCAGTATATACGTGCTCAAGGAGACCTCAAATATTTCAATATACGAGTCGCATTTATTTATTTTTGTTTATAAAAAGAACATAGTATAAAATGTTATCCGTTGTTATACGTACGGGAATATATTGAAGAAAGGATTTAAGATGATCACAAAAATATTATCGATGCAAAGCGCAACCCTGAGCCCAAAAACTGAATCAGGCAAATACGATACTTGACATGACATTATCTTTTGAATTATGAATTTATGAGTAGTAATGCAAGCTATCATTTTGTTATTAATATATTGTGATGGAATCATCCATCTGAAAGCTTTCGCGCCAATCATGGTGAAATATTCAAATAACACTGACGTTGTATTCGCAATAGTCGGTCGGTGAGTATTACCGACTTCCACATATGTAGCAAGTATACTGATTGAACTATAGGAAGCAGGTCGGAAATAGGAGAAGGCATCATGGCGCATCCATCGATTCACAACGTTGATCGATGGCAACGGCGTTGGCGCGCAAATACCGCGTGGGTATATGAGCGCGAGACGAGATTTTGTATATGAGGGCGCACGCCGGTTAGCGTATGGAGGCTGTGGTACGTTAGACAATTATAAGAGACGCCACTTCCCTGATAGACAGCAACATCTGTGCCGAACAACTGACTGAATCAATAAAAAAGTGAAAATAAATATAGTTCAGCGAAATGAAATAAAATAGAGAGAAGAATAATAAGAAATTGGAATAGTAAGATTGATTAGAAGTAAAATAAAAATAAATACAAGTTAATAGTGGACAAACGTGAACATTAATATAAACTGAATAAAATACGTAAAATCATAGGTGGACAAAAAAGAATAAAATGAAAGTGAAAGAATGAAACTTGAAATAAAAGTTAAGTGAAATGAAACAATAAATACGAACTAACAATAAATATAGTGTTTAGAGTGGAAAAAGTCGCATCCAGCAGAATGTCGCAGAAGCCGACACATTCACACCATCAGCTACAACATCAGCATCAACTATCACACTATCATTCTACAAAGGAAGACAGAACGATCAGCATCCACCCATTCATTTGAATTACTAATTATCTGCAAATAAAGTGAGTGATAAATTCATCGATTTATATCTGGATCAACGCTGCTGACGCACCACGCGTATTGCCTCGCATCGAACGAATCCATTTTGATGTGTCGCTTCTGCCGCAGTTTCAGTATATTGCGCAATATAAAATCGAATATTTCATTATGAAGTGTTTGAGAATGCGGCATGAAATTGTCGTATGATTCAAATGTAATTGGCACCTCAATGGGGTGCTCGGTCGTTCGTGTTAGGAATCGCTCAACAAACGACCATTATGTAAAGTGTCTTCAAGTTGTACGCCTCGTTGTCACATTAGTTTTTGCATTCCATTCACTATATATCATCCCATTGGGACGCATTTTACTTTTAATTAAAATATAATCATCCAACGGCACGTGGCCTTACAACCCACGTGCAATCGCCACCGCGAGTGAGAATCAAAAGTGAAATTGTGTTATGAATCATCATTCATCAATAAATAAAATTATAATTAAATATAACCAAAAGCAAGTTTTTCACATCACTCATCGCTTTGCCTCCTCCACCAATTTAATCCAATTTATTCCACCTACATAATTATAAAATCGCATGCTCAAACAGTGAAGTGTTGTAACAATTTTTGAGTATCGTAATATCCCAACAATACGGTATCATTCTATTTGATTATAATTATTTACATTCATCTAATTAATAATTTTGGAATATATGATAATTTATTTGAATTGAGATTGATTTATCATCAATTTATTATTATTTAAGAGGCGTCATTTGAATTGTGACGTCATTGGCCATTTTTCCCTTTGTGCATTTTAAAAGTCACCATTTTATATTTCAGTATTCGCACCGATCTACCCGATACGGTAACAACAACAATAAAATAACGATTATGAAATCATATTAAATAATATTCAATAGTATTATACGAGCGCTAAATAAATGTCGAATACCAACTAAATAACAACTTGGTACTGAATATCGGACAAAAAAAAAAGAATAACGAGGAAATATTGAACAATAGAGAAGTAAATAAGAAGTATTGAATAAAAAATAGAGAAATACCCAATAAATATCAATTAAATATTCAATACCAAATAATAAAGAAATACCGATCAATGAATAATATTGGATAAATAAAAATAGTCGTTTCAGACAACAGAATGAGGAAGAAATTGATGAACAGTAAATTGAAGCGTAAGAAAAGTTATTGTCAAATACTTATCATTCTGAATGATTACGGATTTCATTACATGAAAATCAAAAGATATCCAAAATAAAATAAAAAGGGGAAAATGAGGAAAATAATAATTATAATCGATATTAATGCCAATATCAGAACGAAAATAATGAATGTTTCTATTCCAAATATGACAAATATTCGTGACATATTATTGGAATATTACAACGATTGATTCCATTCATTTTCAATATCAATAATCCCATTTTATAAAGTTCCACTTGTTTTACATTTGAATTTACTGGTTTTGATGTGAAATTTTTTCCTAGCGTATATCCAATCCCAATTTTCGACCGGACGAAATCCAATATTTTAAAAGTTGTATTTTTCATCTGTTTCAGGTGTAATTGTGAATTTCAGTTTTTTCAGGTTTCCTATATTTTCTTGATTTTATCAGAACCAAGTGGCATCCAAACATTTCCCCTTTTGGTAATTTTTGAATATTTCAGATAACCCCGTAATGTCCGGTGATTAGAATCCGAATTGTATCAAATAAAATATAAATTCTGTTTTTATAAATTCAGATCCGAAGATCACAGGATGAAACATTACAATATATAATATATTGAATGAAATAATAAATAAACGGTCTACAGGATGAAACTCACCAATGAATGCGACCTAATGGGATACGCCAAGTTCGTTCATTTCTCAAGTGATAATATAACAATGATATTATACTTCACTGGAGAGTACCCTGATTACAGCATTTTACAAACATTTTTTGAGATGTAGGTACTCTTGATAATCTTCAGATATTTCACTATCATTCGTAATATATCACTCCACTACGAAATCTACAAATTCAAACATTGTGATCCCGGCAAAAATTAATGATATCACAACTTCTCGATTGAGTTATTGTCGAGGTATACTCTTTCTAGAATATAATTGAGATGAGGACTTGGCTCCTTTTTGTATCTTTCTTTCAGGAAGGTTTTTCGTTTGATTTCACTTCTTTTCATGCTACCGGTCCACGAACTCAAACTATTCATATAATGAATGATATCTATTCCTGTACATGTTTCTTTGGATATGATAGATCAAAGACATCCGATTTGCAAACTGTTCTTTATACATTATATATAATACAGTGGTCAATATTCTGGTAATACAGTGGTCAGTAAACGGTAATCTCTAAGTTCCATATTACTAACACAATATGAACATTTACGAATCATTCAGGAAAAACGTCATTCAGAAAAACCCTCACTTTATCATAATTCCATGAATCGTATTGTTTCTCATTTTATCGGGAACGAAGAAATGAAATGAATAATATTCAGCCCCATACTCTATTCATTAGACCATTGTTCCGTTTATGCAATCAGCAATTATAAAAAAAGTGAAGAAAATAGGATGAATTTTGATTGTATTCTGTAATAAATCCAATATTTGAAATGAATATGAATTGAGGATTGAAATCTGAAATAGAATTATTTCGATAATTTTCCTGTCGAAATATTATTTCATCCGAGAAAAGTTACCAAATATATATGAATGTTGTTATAAATGTATTTCCTTGATGACAAGTACAACGGTCCTCTTCGACTGTATAATTGACAGCAATTGGAAAAATTGGCTGGGGCGAATCGATGTGATATTAATTTTTTGTTTATTCATATTCCTTGTACTGGATGACAATTAATTTATTCAACATCTTGATACTGTATACGAAAGAAGAAATGAATCTGTGGTTATGATCTATATGAGCATTCAACTATATGAGCATTTTAATTTCGATTACATTTTATTTTGACAGGTACCCTACTATTGCTTTCTAGCGGCAGGGACAGAAGCTCCTCTGACAGAGATGAACTTATGTAAAACTGATATTGGACCATGAGACTAAAGTATGTCCTAGACAGTAAATTTTACTTAATTTGACAGAAACTATACTATTGTCCTCTAGCGGCGAGAATAGAAGCACCCTTGACGAAAACACACTAATGTAAAACTGACGGTGAATCATAAAATTGAAGTGAAATCCAAACAGTACATTTCGATATTTTGCGACGAAAAAGCACTTGTGCACCGCAAATACGTTGGAACAGTTTGCCGACAGACGACGACGACCAAGACTCAATTTTTATATGATGAAACTTGGCTCGAGACACTACCGTGTCTTTTGATATTCAATGCTTCAGTGCTGTTCAGTGATTATTCCAATTTTTGAATTATCACCATTCACCATAGTGCTGAAAATAAATGAATCTATGAATTCATCTGATTATAGTAGATCAAGAAAATGTGAGTTCTTGAAAAGGATGAAAAGTCCATCCTTTGACCAACGGTGAATAAAATCATGTATAATAACATTTATTATGACATGTCTATGTGGTTACATTTGTAATTTTGAACATAATGAATACTCATTACAAATAAAATATTCATCTTCATTTTATACTTGAAATAGTGTACATAGGTTAGGGTTTACTAGTGTTAATTAAAAATGTAGACTAATGTTTATTTGTCGAAAAATTTTATGGTCAACATTCTCAGGCAGCAGGATATTCGGGAACATGGCATGAATGTAGAGAATAATACATTTTTAATGGATACTGGTGACTTATCAGGTGATGAAAAATTGGAGTGAGGAAATGTAGGAACAGGAAATATCAATACAAGATGTATGAACAAAATCGCTGAAGCTAAATGGCCTGCAGGGCACGCACATTTCGGTTTTGGGACTCAAGTAGCTCAGAAGCATAAGAGAATAGTTTTATAAGAAGTTATAGTACCCTGATGCCTACGCAGGGATATAACTGGCTAGTTTTTGTGCTCGCGCGAACACCTATAACGCCTCCCTGCAACTGACACTTGCAATGATCAAACAAAAGGATCAACTGTAGTTCTAACCATCTTGGAAAGACTATAATGAAGACGATTATCGATAACTCACTCATTCCCAGGGACCGTGGGTTATCGTTGAAGAACATCCTCCAACCCGCCGGGGCTACTACCGTGGTGAGGGTATTCATACAAGTCAAATCTTGTTGAAAATCACTTATTAGTGTGAGTGATCGATGGAATGTGATCCCTCACACCGGCACTAATAAACATTGTAGAATTGTCTTGATTCAATTTTGGTTACTTCTTATATCATTGTTTCTCTTTTCATCATTTCTGTTCTGTTCATTTTCAATGAATTTGAGTTGATTTTGGTATTAAATAACGAATCCCTTAATGCTGATTGGCTCGCCCCGTATGAACCCGCTTCCCCTGACCATATTCGATTATTTTCCAGGCAACACTTTGAATTCAAAAGCATTAAAAATTTTTGTTATTTTCTACAAATGAAATAACTGGTGCCCGCGGAAGCATAAGGTCAAACAATTCACTTAGAGTAAAACGAATCTGGAAAAGTGCGTGAATTTGAGTTGGTGGTCTCCACTCCAAATCTACGCACCATTATATCCATCTTTCTCCACGTGAAGTATTCGACTTTCCCCTTTCGCGGGCGTCACTTATCTTGTTTATAAAAAAATAACAAAAAGTAGTAATAGATACAATTTCAAATATTGCCTGGAAAATAATGAGATGCAATCAGAAATAGCGAGTTCATATGGGGCGAGTCAACCAACAGTGAAAGATTTGTGATTTCATATAAAACAACAACTTGAATTCATTGATAACAAACGAAATAGAAATGATAGAAAGAGAACAATATTATAAGAAAGAGAATAAAATTGAATCAAGATAAATTTACAATGTTATTCATGCTGGTGTGAGGGATCACGTTACATCGATCATCCACAACAATATATGAATTCCAACAAGATTTTGCTTGTATAAATTTCCTCACCACAGTAATGACACCCTTGGGTTGAAAGGCGTCCTTCAATGACAACCCGCAGTCTTCGGAAATAGGTGAATTAATGGTAAGCGTCTATATGATAGTCTTTTCACACAGTTTCACTCACTCACAACACGCGAACGAATATGTGATCAATATCAATGTTACCATTCGGAATTATGCCACCATGGGCTAACGTATGATGCACATTGCAGAAATCAATTACGCACGAAACTGATGCAGAGATTCCCGTTTCAATAATCGAAATACTCTTTTCGTGATAGTTTGACGGAATTGATCAGAACAATTATTTGACGAAGCACTTTGTTTTGTGTCCCAGCAAGGAAGTACTATATTCGTGTTTCAACGGCGAAATAGATTTATGCACCTTATACGCCTTATTTATCAATTGGTTATTGGATTCCTTCGCGAATCTCTCCGATTCCGTGCCGATTCGTCATTCGTTTTCATTACATTTCGATGATAATATTTATTGAATGTCTAACAGAACCTGTGATCAAATCGGAATTGCGCGCGGCATTCCGTGTTGTGTATATGTTGTGACGTGGCGCTAGCCCGCACATGGTGGCTGAACGCGAAAACGGTGTGTGGGGGAACGACGTGACAACCCACGGCGCCCATTGGTTACATTTGGATATATTGCCGCGCGCAAATTCGATTTGATCACAGGAGCAATATGCAACCAATAATGATCGACACGGGGGAAAACGAGATCGATGCATGATTGGGATGAAGAATCGAAGTTGCATCGGGAATATTCGGGAGGATCCGTCAAGAGGGACCCGATTGATTTGCACATAGATGAGACGGGAACAACACTTCGTCTTGAGTTCTCCAATAGAGTGCATCGTCATTAGAATCAAAACGATAATAGTTCACCGTATACATGAACAGTATTTCTCGCCATTATTAAACCCGGTGTAAAGACTTCATGAATCACCTAATTAGTTGGTATTCATGATATGACTATAAAGAGTACACTTCGTTATTCAAAACGTGTGTACTACCGTAGCCCATGGTGGCATTGAAATAAAATAAAAACATTGTTATCGATTATATAGTCCTTCGCGTGTTTGAGTGTGTGAATTTTCAGAGGAAGACCACCAAAACGCATTCAGTCAACCTGCTGGTCCACGAGGATCAGAAGCTGTCATGAAAGGACGCCCTCCAACCAGGCGGGGTCATTACCGTGATGAGGGTATCTATACAAGCAAACGAACCTTAATATAATTCACATCCGAGTGTGGGTGATCAATGCCGTGATCCCTCACACCGATAATAATCATATTGTAAAGCCGTTTTGGCACAATCATTCTCTTTATTTTCATATTTTTCTTACTTTGGATCATTTTTATTTTGTTTGTTTCTTATTGTTAATAAATCTATACTTTGTTTACGTTACGTTTGAAAATCCCTCTTTGTTGATTGGCTCGCCTCGTACGAACGCGTTTCCCCTGATAATCACTTGTCTTTTTCCAGGCAATATTTGAAACTTTTCTTTCTAATTAATTTTTGTCATTTTTTTATGAACAAAATAACTGGCGCCCGTGGAAGTGGGAGGTTGCCCACTTCACACAGTCAACACAAATAATGAATAGAATTAATAGTGCGTGGATTTGGGTTGGTGGTCCCCGCGCCAAACCAAGGCCGCGTCACAATGTATATGTATATGTTGCGACAGAATTTTCCCTTCCGTCTGGGTCCTTGGAATCTGTGAGAAATAGGTGGGCAGGATCGACGAATGGGAAGAAAGAGAAGAAAAAAACAAAATTCCTGATCAAATATTCCGCTATTGATTTGATCAAAACAAAGTCATCCGAGCGATCGGAATCAATGATGAGTAATCAACAAGAAAATGACAAATACTATTCACAGAAACAAATTGAAATGTAATTACTTTGTACAAAAAAAATGACAGAATGAGAATTTCGCAGCGAAAAACATTACGACTGAGTATCTCAGGCCGAAGAAAAAATTGGTAATAATCATAGATTCTTAGATTATCATCCAGAAATAAAATTATTTTGATAATGATAACAACACCAGAAATAATTCCCACATGTTCCGAGCCGTGACTCTTACTCGCGTAGCATATTCTCACCGTGGAATTCTCCACGCAAAACGAATCAATTCAATTAATGGACGCGTGTTCTCGCACTGTGACGAGCGTCACTAACAGAAACTATTGGGAAAGCAGGAAGCAGACAGAAGGGTCTCAGAACACGGGACTTGCGGGCGAAGGCCACTCACGTTGGACGATAGGGAGGGGATAAGAAAGAAAAGAAAGAAAGCGAGAGGATAAAGAAAAAGTAAAAGACGAGGAATACAACTCTTTTACACATGTTCTCAGCATGCCCGTGTAGAAGGGATGCTGGAACAACGTAATAGATTCAGTTTAACTAGAAAGGACCGGATGGCTCGCGTCGCGGCCTCTCTCGCGTACAGGCAGGCGTGGTCGCGGGCATAAAAACCTATCGACGACTCGTGTAAAATCGTCTTCGGGATATCTCACTTGTTTAGACTGAGTATTCGTAATACACAAAGCTTTGATTATTATTATTTTGTGTGACCACTTGCAGGGGGAAGTACTGAGGCCTCTGAGAAGCATAAGCTGGACTCCAGTTAACTTCTGCAGATTGATCTGGGAAAGTGCTGTGGTTTCGAATCTGATCCACGTATAGCCTTTCTGAAAAGAAGTAGCACCCGGTCTAGGCGTTACTATCTCCTGTTGTATTATAAATCTGTATTTTGTGTTCTCATTACAGCAATTAAGTGGCATGAGACACCCCTAACGTACCTGGGGCCCAATAATAGCGTCGGCTAGCTATAAAAGTCTAGGGTAGCCACCCAGTGTGGTTGGTGTACCTCTTGTAGATTTATAATTGCCGGATACGGCAGAATCTAAATTTATATTTGTTATTGTCATATTTTGCAATGAACAATATCGCTGGCTTCGGCGAAAGGGTTAGTTGACACCGCTGGTTTCGGCGAGTATTCGTGTATAATACCGCTGGATTCGGCGAAAGGGTTAATAAGTAATATCGCTGGTTTCGACGGATATTTGTTTATAATATCGCTGGTTTCGGCAAGTATTTGTTCACAATAACGCTGGCTTCAGTGAGATATCAAAGAATAGACACTCCCACTAGTTTTGGAACTTCAGTAACTCAGTGGCGTAAGGGAATAGTTTCATAGGGCATTATACGAATACGTTACATTACACGAATTACAAAACATTCATTTTTGATTTCATGTTCATTTACGTGTCTACGCATCCAAATCCATTTATCGGCGCCATCTTGTCCGCGACTCGAGAGTCTTGCACCAATCCCTTGCCACGAGAATAAGATATGGTATTCTCCTCGCTCACACGTATCTTCACGCACTCAACGGGTTGCCCATGCTTGTGACGCTCCCGCTGTCCGTCGTCCTACACAGCAGAAAGCGCCGCCGTCGCCATCTATCTCCCTATGGGGAGTATCTACGACTCAAAATAATTCATACCACCTCGTGGCCATTAGAAATAATGAAATCATATGCTAGTTGGTCTCCCTCAGATAAGCCAGCACGCAATGAGTGCCAATATCAAAAATTGGAACGTAGAAAACTGATGTTCATCGAAAAGTTGATTGCATGACGATTGTTGAAAATTAAAAGAGGACAAGAGAAAAAAATAATAAAATGGGATTATAAAATCCTAATGTATAATTATTGCCAATATTCAAATAAACGATTAAAAATATTCAAATTCAAAATAATAATTCAGATTCTGATAATATTGAAATCAATATTACCGAAAATTGAGCCAGTAGCTTCGGAATTAGATAACAAAATAAAAATTCACAGAACACACAAAAGTGAAAGTCAACGTCACTAGAATACCGATGAAGAAGTTTTCGACTTATCATTGTGTTGTGTCTCGTCGACGACGAAATATCGATGAATAGGAATTTATAGCAAACATTTGTAATATATTATTTCAATATCAAAATCATTATTCAATTTGATTTTTCACATTAATAATTTCAATTAATGAATTTCCACTTCTATTCAATCTCAATTGTCTACTTTTGATGCAACATTATTTCTAGTATCGATTCAATCGATATTCATGCCTGAAAAAAATCCAAATTCCTCATATCTATATTTTTGTCTGTTCCAGGTAACTTTGGGATTCCTTTTTTTTTTCACGTTTTCCCTATTATTTATAATTTCATCAAATTTAAGTGGCATCCCGACATTACCCCTTTTGGTAATTTTTAGTTATCTCAACAAAACTCTGTGATGTACCGTGATTAGGATTCAAAATATAATAAATAAAATACCACTCGGTTTTTATAATTTATATCTGAATATCACGTATAGCAACGTTACAAATGCTATCTCTTGTGGGGATTGAAAGAAACAAAAGAAGCCACATCACGAATGTGGCATTGAACAGTTAGATAGATTAAAAAGAATGAAAAAAAATTACAATAGTTAATCACGGATATTTCAATCAAAATAAATAACAATAATGTTTCCAAAATAATAAAAAGTATTGATATTCATCATCAGTAATTTGGGCAGAATATTTTGCAATTTTTGGTGCAACTCATCAGCGCGGCCATTTTACTTGCATGATTATTTTGTCTTATGTTCGAGTAAATGTAAGTATTTGAATTCAAATTATTTGTGTGATGAATATTTATAGAGACTCAAACTCAAAGCTACTTTGGAAATTTTATTTTGAAATCGCGCATGTTTTTCGTCATTTCTACCACATTACATAGGTTGTTCAGTTGCTGTGCGTGAAAGTCACTCCTTTTCGTCTTCTATTGTCATATTTGGATAATTACTCATCGAAGAAGGACAAATCGTAACATAATCTGCCTGATTCGGTACTAACAAAATTTTTCCATTTGAACAAATTTGGCCATATAGTTCACTTCCCCCCTTCCTCCTCATCTGGTATTAATTGCAAATCAAATGAATATTTCATGAATACAGAAATGAATTGAAGAGAATTGGCGAATTTCATTGTAGGAGCTGTGTTTGGGAATGTGGCAAGAAACTGTTGCATTTTTCAAACACCTGGAACATCAGTGGCGCACTCGGTTGTTCGTGATCGGAATTGCCCAACAAACGACCATCACTATGTAAAGTGCCCCAACACTGAACGCATCGTTGCTCATTTTCGTTCACTTATAGTGCCTTTGCTGTACCCTGACAGCTCATTGAAGCCTCACTTCAATATTGTTACATTGTTGGTTTTCGCGTTCAATGATCATTTGCCTTCTCATTAGTTTATATTTCATTTACAAGTGATAAATATTCATCCGACGGCACGTGGCCTTACAACCCGCGTGCAATCGCCACCGCGAGTGAGATTTGTAAGTGAGGTGTGAAATTCATCAATACAAAATAAATAGATATTCAAACTTGATTCAATTTTAAACAGCTTATTTTGCACTTGGTGTTACCTCTTCTACCAATTTCCTTACAACTTACACCGGCGAACATTTTTAATTTGCATTCCGCAACAAGCTGGGTTTGAGTCACTTGCATCAAACGGGGAAAGGACAGATTACCATTCCCGGGGTATTAGTCGACGTCGATAGCTTAGACTGTATTCAGAAGCAAAGAATGAGAAAATCGGCGAATTCGAGGAATTGTAAGAAAAATTGAAATAGAATAAAGTTTTGCAAAATTTTTGGAACAATTGAAATAGAATTGAAGAGTAATTTTTTTGAAAAGTTGAAAGAATTGGAAGTGAACTTGAATTAGAGTAGAGTTTCGAGTAATTGGAGATATTTGAGGAATTCGAAGTAGAATCAAAGTATGAATATTGTGGAGAAACTGGTGAATGTGAACTAGAATAATCTTCGAGATATTCGAAGAATTTGGAATATAGTTGAAATATCATTTTGAGGGATTTGGAAAGTATGAATGAAGCAAAACGGATAAAGTCATGAGTGACCAAAAAATAGATTATATCATGAAGTTGGGAGACCAACACGGAGAGGCTTTCCACGAAAATTTGATAGGACTATTAAGTGAGAGAGAGTTAGATTGCAAGAGTTCGATAGAGGAATTACGAGGTAGAATCATTATTCACGAAGTCAAGTCGAGATTCAATGAGCAGAACGGGAATGAATGTAGCACTGCGATAAATTCACCAGCGGAATGAAAAGCAAACAATGAAGAACATGTCATATCTATCCCCGCAGATAATACAACGTAGTATTTGATCAATTCCAACCCGACAATACGCGTTACTTTCAGCGAACAAACCTCGATCCCGAGAAACACACTCCCAATACATAATCTCACGGGACCAACCTACCCCCATATTACATTGTCAAACACACATACACACCAATTACTTCTCCCACCTGTCCATTGAACCCATTCAAAGACACAACTTACACCACACGAGATCCATCCTCGAGTCATCCTGCATTCACATCAAGTTATGTATCGTCATCCCCAAATATACGGTGCAATGTCGTAATCCTTCCAGTAACGTATCAATTCGGTAATAATACGGCGAGAGATAGCGCGACAATAAACGCAGATTTCCGAAACACCACCTCAACAATGAACTTCATGGATTCGTCACGTTATAACCTTTGCATCAACGGAGCTTTAGAACCGGTGTTCGAATGCGTCAATAAAATGAGGAAAGCTGAGAATGAATCGCGTAACTATCAGCAGAAGTTCGGGCGAAGACGTGAAAGGATTCTTCAAATCGTTAGCACACAAGGCTATATCATTGGGCGTCACGGAAGACAAGATGTTCCATGTGCCGCATTTTGTTTTAGAAAGTCTTGCGTTAGATTGGTGTCGAGAAGAAGAACCACAATTCGACCACCATGATGATTTTTGAATCGTTTTAGATTATGCTATTTCTCTTCAGATTCTCAGGTGTGGTTATGAGAGGACATAGGAGCACGAACGCAAGGGCCCCAAAAACCGGTCTCAGAATACCTCCCGAAATCACAAGTATCGATCGCCCGATTAAATCCCCCACTACCCCTCAACCAACATGTAGAATTAGCTTATAGAAATTTGCACCCCAAACTGATGTTTCATATTGATTCATACAGAATAAGATATTATAGTGATTCTGCATATGAAGGATGAATCATATAAACAAAGTTACGGTACATGGCGAAATATGTACCGCCTCCTACTTCCGAAAAACTGTAATTTCCTTTAGCAGCATGCGATAAAACGGCACGTCAGTGACCCAATGAGGGTGGTAATTTGAACGTAATTGATGAAAAAATAATTTAAAAAAAAACAGAGTATCTAGTTGTAATAATGGAGAGTCAATACTGAGGTGGCGACTCCTTCAGAATTACTCAAAAATTCATCAGAAACCATTTCAACCCAAACAGATAATAATAATTTCATCGGACCAACCACCCATACAGTATACGTTCCGTGTTATTACTGCGGACAAAATAGTCATTTTGCAAACAAGTGTAACAAACGACAAGCCGATTATAATAACAGAAATAATTATGAAAATCGAAATCCCCGGGATAATATTCACATACAAAATAGTAATTCTCCACACAGAAATCAGAATAATAGCAATATTTCACAAAAAAATTACAATAATAATAACAATAATAATCTGAACAATAGTTTTAATCATAATAGGAAGTCAGGAAACGGGAAATTAGGGCAGTAGAGCACGACCCTGCCCCTATAAGCAATGATGATAACAATTTAAAAACAACCGAACTCCATATGGTGAAACAAAATCAAAATTTCCCTTTGGCAAGAAACAATATAGAATTCTCTTTGGTAAGATATGATACAGCCAGTAAGCGAAAGTATGAAGTTCTCTTTGGTGACGAAAAAGAATGAAAAACCCCCGTTGGTGAATCGAAAGATTGAAGATACTCCCCCAAACAGAGATAATAAGATTCCTGGTCTATTAGATAAGATAAAATAAAGCAGTCCTCATCACAGCTTAAAACAAAAGAAAAACCCGTATCATGGAAAACACCTTTAATGAATAACATTTCGAAGGGGAAAGTTTCTTCCATTGAATACGGTGAATTTCGCGTATTGATGATGAAATACCCCCACGAAAATCGCCTTTTCCTATAGGGCGAAATTGATAACCGTATGTGAAATGCATTGGTAGACACGGGAGTCACGCTTACGTTTGCGAACGCCCAGGTATTACAGAGTTTGTAAAGGAAGATAATAATACCGGGCGGAAATATGACCATCGCCGATAAACAAACCGTGAACATCATTGGTAATACCCCAGTCGAATTTGAATCCAAAAATGAAACGTGTATTCTTCCCATCAGGATAGCGAAATCTCTTGCGTTCGATATAATTTTTAGTGTGGATTTCATTTCAGAAATGGATGTGGAAGTTATGAAAATGTTGTACGAATGTGAAAATTTGTAACAAGTTTCAGCCCGACCAATAGAAGTCGACCTGTATGAAGAGAGAGAAGAGGACAGGGAAAGCGATTACCCTCGTAAAATCACCAACGAAGGTGTCAAATACCCCCCCCCCCCCCCCATAAAAG
Source organism: Dinocampus coccinellae (assembly GCA_963920625.1). Classification (NCBI taxonomy): domain Eukaryota; kingdom Metazoa; phylum Arthropoda; class Insecta; order Hymenoptera; family Braconidae; genus Dinocampus; species Dinocampus coccinellae. Next base: position 1,661,527 of record OY987191.1, read on the forward strand.
TATCCACGCAACACATACGGTAACATCAAGTGAAGAAAATACGGAAAACGATTTGGTAAACAGGAATGAATCCCCCGACCTCTTATTTTCCGCAATGGACCATCCTCACGGAATAACAGCGATAAGAAAGTTGTTGAAGTTGATTCCCCCAGATCGTAAAATTGTGAGAAGCACTCCCTTCATTAAACATTCCATCGATGTACAGAGACACGCACCGATAAGACAGGGTACCAAAAGATATGAGCCTCATATTTCAAAGATTGCTCGGGGAGGAGCTGATAAAATGTTGAATGAGGGCGTAATAGAACCATCAAACAGCCCATAGTGTAGCTGGCCCGTTCTGCATGAAAAACCTAATGGCAAATATAGGTTTCGCATTGACTTCAGGAAAATAATGGAGTAACGAAACATCACGCCGTAGTTATGCAGAATTTGAAAAAATTACAATATCAAATTTGAATGCATTACAAGTCCAAGGTGCGAAATACATTTCAAAGTTAGACCTGTCCCAAGAATTTTCCCATGTAGGACTTGATGAATTCAGCAAAGAAATCACCGTATTCGCCGTGCCAGGTAAAGGGGTATTCTAGTTTGAAGGGAAGGCGTGTGGATTAAGGAACGGTTCAGCGTCATTTCAACGTTTAACAGATGAGATAATCCGCCTGATTGGTCACCGTACGTGCGTAAATACGAAGACAATTTTGTCATGTTCACCAATACCCTCGAGGAGCATGTTATACGGATAAAAAAAGTGAACAATAAATTGACCGAAGCAAATTTGACCATCAATGCTAAAAAGCAGATTCTTATGTGAAAAAGTCACATTTCTGGGATAGGAAGAAAATAAAAACGGATTGATCCATGACCCCGACAGAATAGAACCAATATTTCGTTACGGCACCCCAAAGAACGCTGAACAAGTACAACATTTCAATGGAATGATTGGTTGGTATGCGAGATTCATTCCTCATTTGTCGCCAAGATAAGATACCACTTTTACAACCAACAAAAAACGGTGCAGAGGGGCTGTAGACTAAAGAACACCGACAATCATTCGAAAAATTGAAACTATCGTTGACAACAGACCCCGTTTTAACGAGGCTCTGTATTCCCTCCACTTCACTATTCAAACAGGCACGAGGGACGTAGCAATAGGCGCAGTATTAACTTAACCGGGTGAGTTTGGATCGGACGCTGTAAATTGAACATCTAAGATCCGATTTGATCATTCAATATGCTACGCGGGTCGCGTGTTATCCCCCGCTGAACGTAATTAAACGGTAACCGAGGAAGAATGCCTTGCAGGCAGTTGAGAAATTCAAACCTCACGTCGAAGGCAGTCAATTCAACGTTATTACTGATCATAGTAGTTTAAAATGGTTGAAAAATCCCTCAGGTAGATTGGGCCGATGGGCAATGTCACTACAAGCCCATGACATCACTATCGTACATGAAGGAGGTGAATTCCAAGTTGTACTTGATGCGTCGTCGCGTAAGTAAGTGCCGGCATGTACGTCGAAACGTAGTGATTGGTATGAGATATGAAACAAAAGAGTGGAAGAGGCACCGGAAAAATGTGATGATTGGGCGATAAAGGACGATCAACTATATCACCTGTTTCTCAATACCCGCATTGACCCCACTTTTCTCGATTTAAATGAATGAAACATCGTTCTGCCCACCGATGAAAGAAAACGAGCCATTAAAGATGCCTATTCCCCTCTTCAATCTGGACACTACAGTGTCGGAAAGTCATATCGGTGACATTATCACATAATTCGGTGCACGAAAATTCGGGTGAAGCCCGAATGAAACAGTCCGCGGTATATAAGGCTAGGAGGGAAGACATCCAATCAAAAGTAGGAGAGTTGGAAAAGCGTAAAAATCGTATATTATCTATATTCACTCAGTTCTACTCAGCAAAATCACGTCCCTGATTCATTGGCACATTGACCGTATCGAAAATAGTGCCTCCTGTGGGAGTTGGGATGATTGACGATAAAGGTAGATCTGAAGGTAAAATTCACATCAGTGAACTGTAATAATTTGATTATGATGAGGTAACTCATGAAAATTTTGGTGAACGTACCGAGAATTTGGTATATATTCTGATCACTCTAAGTCCGGATGGTTGCAAAGTGTCAGCATCACAAAGTGAATAATACCCAAAACCAAAATTCCAGAAATAGGAATAATAGCTGGAAGAGAGGTATCAATAACAAGCAAAGCAGTGAAAAAGTGAGCAAAATGCGTTAAATTACATAAATTCAAAATTAATTATACACGTTAGGTATAATCATTCATTCAATATTCCAGAATACTCAAAATTCGCAAAATATTATAATAATTCAAAAAATTATAATAATCAATAATAATTATCCACGATAATTGACAATATTTGTTTATAATAATTTTTTATAAATATCTAAACGCTTTTTATTATTTGACAATGATAATAATAATAATTCGCAATTGTTTATCTCTTTGGTTGGCTGTAGTAACTATTTTAATTTTAATCGTTTCTCAATAATTATATTCACTTGCACAAAATTATTATTTGTTGCACTAATTGTTCTTATTGTTCACCAATAATATTTTTTCAATGTTATCATTGATCTTTATTAATTATAGGTGAGAGTGGGTAACGGCCGACCTGCCTTCCCCGTTGTTTTTTTTTGTTTACCCAACCTGTAATTGTTGATGGTCTACCCCCCTTTAGTACGTAATTCATTCTCCTCCCTTTGATATATAATTGGATTTTCCCCCCTCCCTTTCCCCCTTGTGATACATGATTCGTCCTCTACCCTTTTGGTATTTGAAGATGGCGTACCCATGTATATAGTTGTGCATTCATTTTTTTTTTTTGATGAAATAATTATTTGTGTTATTTTTACATTCAATTTTTATTATTATCGTCATTTCAGGTTCATTTTTTCATTATCATGATTTTTTTTTGTATTTTTCTTCATAAATATATATTTTTTTCATCAGTACTGAGTACAGTTTTTTATATTCGTTTATTCATATTTGTTTTTTTTTTGTGTTTGTGAAAAATTTGTTTGATTCAATCAATAAATCTTAAATTGATATTTATTGAAAAATTCATTGCGAAATACTTGTTATTCCAGATAGTTGAAAATTTTTATTATAAGCGAGATACAGTATCCTAAAATCGATAAAAGAGGACTGAAAAAAAAATAATGGAATTTTAATTAACAATTGATGCTGTTTGGGATGTTCTCAAACCTAATAGCTGCCGTGGATAAATTGATCAAAAACAAACAATACTCAAAGAGTTACAAAATAGTAATCAAATATATTATAATCTTAAATAAAGGTTGACAAAAAATAATTGATAAGTAGTTATGGATGAGTATGAGTTAAACAATTCAGTGTGATATAATTTCTGATGAGTGTAATGCCAAATAGACTAATATTAATGAATATGAGTGAAGAACAATATTTAGTGTGGATGATGAGTACAAATCATATTGATGTGAATGAGTTAAATAATAGTAGGGATGAGATCTCACTCGGTGTCTGATGAACAATCAATAACGTATATGAGTACGACCGAGTGGCTGAATAATTCGCAAAAAAAACGAATTGAAAGATGAGTAATCAAAGTGTATAAATGATTAAACAATTGATCGCAAGAGTAAGATTTATAATTAATAAGAGTTCACACTTTTCCCTCGCATTTACAATGCATTCAATACAATATAAATTCACACAACATACAATGTTATACCACACAATGGCTGACGCCACGAGGTGAATCACACCAAAAGCCAATTTTATTTAATTAGCTTTCTTGATCATACCACTGACGAAGAGTTAACAGAATTTACACAAGATGAATTTAACAAGATAAGCATAAGCTACACAGTTGAGAGTGAATTAGATTTCACTTTCATGAACACTAGGACGAACGGGTCGAGAACACGTGCGCAGAGATCTTTTCTTTACAAGATGAGATAAACGAGTATATATATGGTAATGAGCATCGTTATAGATAGATGAAGAAGAAAAAAAAAGATTTGGGCGCACACATATGAAGTGCGCGAATGCACACTCATTATATCCAATCAATGCCCGATTGATCGCCCAATTGATTTTTCAAACGAACTCCGACGACAGGAGCATGAGTGTATTCAGGAGGTGCTGCCACCTCTTACTGATAATGACCAAACAGATGCTAATATTCAGAAAAACAATTGAAGATATTGAAATTCATAATATTGATTAATTCTAATAAATATTGAAATTGATATCATCAAAATTTGAGTCGATAAGTTCGAAGTTAGATAACAAAATAAGAATCCAAAGAATACACAAAAGACGAAGTTACTAGAATTTCAATAAAGAAATTTCGACTTGCTGTTATATCCTGTTTCGCCGACGACGAAATATCGATGAAAAGGAATTTATTGCCACGTGTGGGAAACGTGACCTTGAATGATTTCATCTTCATCTCTACCAACCAGACCATTCCATTTATACGAAAAATTTCAATATCATATTAATTGATGTGGTGCAGATTTTGTCAGGTGGATATCAGCGAATCTCGGCTCTGTTCCTAAAGATTGGCTCCAACACCCACACACTCATCAATATTCGAATAGATCATTATAGTTATTTCAATAGCAATAGTCACAGTAATTTAATCAATAGACCACAATATTCACTGGATAGTTATCAATAATAATAGTCAGTCCGGTGATGATTTCTCAATAATAATCAAGTAATACTTTGTCACCACACTAGTAATAGCTTTTTTCTCCACTAAATTTGACTACTTCATCGCTCTACGGCGATTTACAGGGTAATGATGAGGAAATGACCGCGCTAGCCACGTTTCACTAGCCGGCGACACGCGGTCATCAACCGCGTCGTTCACAGTCTTCCCAATCAATATTATATTCGATATCATCATCGATAATTGCCGGTTACAGAAATTAGTCTCTATGGTCATAGATGGCCTTACAGGTACCTCCGGAGGCCTCGTCCGGACGGCACGTTACAATATATATTTTTGTCTGTATCAGGTAATTTTAGTATTTTTAGTTATTTTCAGGTTTCCCCTATTTTTCTTGACTTTACCAAAATCGAATGGCATCCCGATATTCTCCTTTTTGAGAATTTTTAGTGATTCCAACAAAACCCCGTGATGCACCGTGATTAGGATGTGAAATATATTAAATGAACTATGGTTTTCATAATTTGTATCCGAACGTCACATGAAGCAATATTACAATGTATATAGACCAAGAGCGGGCTGCATAAATACCCGTGGCTCAAGATAGGGGTGAGGATTTACACATGTCAAATTTCAGGATGAAAAATATTATGGGCTATATGGAATAACGATTGCCAAAATAGCTTCGAAATTTTTTCAAGCAACGTGGGAAATCATTAGCATAAAGTGAAGAAAAAGCTGCATAATATGTCTATTTATATTGATAACACTAGATTCACCACACCAGTCAAAATGATGGGTTTTACAATTTCATTTTGGAATTCTCATTTCACCTTGATTTTTTTTTTTTTTTTTTTCGAAACGATGTCATGACATTTGTAGCGAATGATTGAATGAATAATATGAGGCGGTTCAGTTCATTTCTCTATCCAAAATCAATTGACTGGTGTCAGTAGGAATAAATAAGGTCAAATTGTCGGTATATCTAGTTGTTGCGGAATGCAACTTTAAATTTGAATCGCCGGATTCCGATGTTGTGAATTTGGTGGAGGAATCAACTTTTAATGTGAAAAAAATTGTGACGATGATGTTTAATTTGAATTGATGATGTTAATTGTTGTTTCACTTAAATTAATCAATGTATTACAAGTTCACGAACGTGCGATTGCACGTGGGTTGTAAAGCCACGTGCCATCGGGTAAAAAATTGCTTGTAATTCTAAAAATAGTTGTTGGATGAACACAAAAAAGAAATGATTGAACTTAAGCCGACACAATAATTGAGGTTGATTGAAGTGAGGCTTCAATAAGCAAATACAGTTGAGGAAAGCGTTTTTGTTGAGTGGAGAAATTCAGAGATGCTTCCAATGCAGAGGCAATTGAAATAATGGTTGTTCGTTGGGTGTTTCCCAACACGAATGACCGAGTGCGCCACTGAGATTTCAGTTGAGTTCGAAATTGTACCAATCGCATGTCGCAATCTCAAACACTAGTGTTTGCTATCAGATTTGATGAAAACAAAATAAAATTCAAAAGAATGTCATATCCATTCATAAAGCCACCGTATGTCATCTAAAGAGATGAAACACAGTATTTCATGATTATTAATGATATTTCAATAGTCGAATATGAAGTGTAGCAAGCATTCGGTAAGAGCGCACGAGTAACAGTGCGCTTTTCATGACCGTGTTTGAGAAATTGAATGAATAGTTGAACGAATGACGATAAATGATGAAATGGATGGATGGATGCCGGAAGATGTTTTACACGACGTGAAGTAAAGTTGTAAGGTACACCATGTAAAATATGTAGTCGATTTATTGATGAAATTACACTCGAGAAAGAACAGCAAATTGTGAATGATGTGGATGATCGTTGATCGCAAAAGATATTTGATTGTATTACAAGAATAATTGTCGAGATGTATTATGAGAATTGGTTGCACGTGATTATATTAATGCACGTGGCCGCCGGTTTGTATGAAGAAAGGAATATATAGAACCAATTTGCGTTGCAATATTAGCCAATAACAATTATAATAATTGATTATTGTGCAATCGAGAATACACTCGGTAAATGAGATGTGCGTTGCACTTAATCAATTGTAAAGATCACGTTGTGATGAAAAAGTAATTATTTGAGAAGAGAAGAGTGGCACATTGTGCGTAGTGTGATTGTCCGTACGGAAGTGGACGTAAAATAAAATGTGCTTCGCGTTGTCGAACATCTACGGGGTCCGAATTCACGGACCACTTTGTTTGATGCGTCCGTATGTAGATGTTTGAATGTGTTGTTCAGTGAAGCCAGCACTTTTTCATTGCCGCGCACCTGTTAGCGCGCACGACAAGATTTTGTTGGTGTGTCGGTGATCGTCCAGTTTGGACGACATGGTTGTGTGAGAGTATGTGTATGAGGGCTCGACAAGTGCTACCCTGAATCTACGGTGACCAGTTTGGTCAAATCTCAAACAGACCGTCTGCCGCAATTTTTGCTTTTGACTTATTATCTGCCATTTTGCATGGTGCTCCTTGCATATATGAACGGATTATACAATGAACCTGCGTGCATATAGCTGATCGAAATTTTTTTTTTCCAAAATCTTGCGGCACTTTGATGCTCTCTGCTGGAGCTTTAGCCACTGGCAGACTTTCTGCTTTTTTTTTGTTTTTTTGTTGCTAATGACTTTCCGCGTTTCCCGAATGAATTTTGAAGCAATTTTTGCAATCATCATCCAGGTGAACCATAATATTGTTTCTCCGAGAGTCAAAAATGTTCGACAGCTCAGTCACAGCTTGAGCCACGTGATCGCGCAGGCAGAAAAAATGATTCGAATTCGGATACACTTAGGGATCCAACTCCAATCGGAATGAATTGTATAGCTGATACATGCCTTTTTCATGCAGCCAGCTCTCCGTTTCTGAGCATCACTCGAGCAGATGTTTCTAAGAGACTCGCAGATCGATCCCGATGTCGTGAGATTTCAGTTCACTGTCGGTATGCGAATTGTAAGGAAAACAAAATGATTGGCAACGGAAACTGATGAGTTTTTGTGCCAAAACACTCAATGAACGCAGAAAAATAATCTCGTTAAAGCTTTCTATTGTAACGTGTGAAATTGTAATTGCGTTGAGCTCAGGTGCCAAAATTCGTTGAACAACACGTTTACTCTCTCTTTTCATTTCGAAGCATGAAAGTAGCGAAACCCCCACAAGTTTTCATCCGGCGTACTCTCGATTGAATTGATCTTATTGCGTGCAACAACTCGCTCATTCACAGGGTTGGAATTTTAGTTATGCCTTTCATTTATTCATTGCAAATGTCAGTTGCAGGGAGGTGTCATAGGTGTGGGTATCAGGGTACTATAATGTCCTAGGAAGCTATGCCCTTATGCCACTGAGATATTGATATTCCAAATTGAGGACGGTGGCGAAAGCGCCGTGTCAATGAAAATAGACACGCCGGTTTCTTGAGTTCTCGCTGAAGCCAGCGATGTTTCAACCAATATTCCGCCGAAAGCGATATTACTTGTTTAACTCTTTTGCCGAAACTGGCGGTATAGTAATAAATATCCGCCAAAACCAGCGGTGTAAGACATGAATCTCCGCTGAAACCAGTGATATTATTCATTTGTTGTTACATATGACAATAAACAAATACGAATTTAGATGCTGCCGTATCCAGCAATTATGAATCCGCAAGAGGTACACCGACCATACTGGGCGGCTACCTTATGGCTAACCGAAGCTAATATCGGACTTCAGGTACGTTTGAGTGAGCTGACGCCATTCAATTGCTGTAATTGAAATGGGTGTATGAACAAAATACAGATCAAGTACAAAATGAGATAGTAACGCCTAGACTGGGCGTTACTTCTATTAGAAAGGCTATATGTGGATCAAATTTGATGCCACAGCACTCTCTCAGATAAAATCTGCAGATGTTATCTGAAGTCCAGCTTGCGCTTCTCAGAGGCCTTAGTATTTTCCATTGCGAGTAGCCGCACAATACAATAATCAACGTTTTGTGTATTACAAGTACTCAGTCTTTGCAAGTGACATGTCCCAAAAGACGATTTCACACGAATCGTCGATGCCTTTTTATACCCGCGATCGCGCCTGTCTGTCCACGAGGGAGGTCGCGATGCGAGCTTTCTCGTCCTTTACGATAAAACTGAATCCATTGCGCTGTTCAGCATTCCTTCCACACGGGTATGCTGAAACATGTATAAATAACGTGTTATAACTACATTCTTTTTCTTTTTCTCTTGCGCTCTTCTTTTTTCCATCCCCTCTCTACCGGCCAAGGGGAGTGGCCTTATCCTACGAGTTCCGTGCTTCGAGACCTTTTCCTGCTACCCGCTTTTTCAATACTACGTTTTAGTGACGTTCGTCACATCCCCCCCCCCCCCCCTCTCTTCGCGAGAGAATGACCCAGACCCTCATTTTTTTTCACTTTCCCGCGGCGCTTCACTTGGAATTTATGGGGATCGAAACAGGGTGGTAGCTGAAACCGGCGCATAAGAAAACTCACAATTCAGATAACATACGAAATTCTTATTTCTTGAATGAAGCAAACTCCTATCCCTTCTGCATGAGACAGATGGTGGTGATGGTGGTGTGTGTGTCAGTCATATATATATTGTTTTTTCCTATCAAGACTGGTTATTCCACCGATGAAGCAGGGTCACCGTCCCCGTGTGGGCAGTCCTCCGCACCTTGTGTATCCCATCCTAGTCCCGGAAGTTATACGTTGTAATGTTGTTCCTACGGTATTCGAATTAGAATAATAAAAACGAGGTTAGGTTGTCATTAATTATATTCATTGGTCTTACCATAGGCATTACAGGGGAAATAAACGATTAAACTGAAAAATATTACCAAAAGGGGGAATCGGGATGCTACTTGATTTATTCAAAATCAAGAAAGTAATTCAAATAGGGAAAAGCTGGAACAGAAAAATTACAAACACAAAAATAATATATTTGGGGGTTACGGAATCTTCCAGGTCGTGAATAATGACTGAATCAACACTAGAAATAAATGTCACATCAAAACCAGTTATTTTAAAATATGAAATGAATTGGATATTATTTATTATTTATGGAAGTTAAATCTGAACTTAAAAATCAATGATATTATTTTACAATATAGTTCACAAATATTCACTTATTCTGGAATATTAATTTTGTAGATTTATATCAAAATTGGATTTTTCTCTTCAAAGCTTATTTTATTTTATGATCAAATATTTCCTGAATATTCGATAAATTATAGTAATATATTTTTGCGAAATTCCAATTTATAGTATTATTTATTTCTCAATTGATAAATATTCTTTTCTTTTATTTCACCAATAATTATTTTCTTTTTTTTTATCAATTATAGCTATTTTCTATTTCTTTTCTTTGAACAATTATAATTTATTATTTTTGGAAAATTTATCTTTATTTTATTATTAATTTATTTCGTTCAACAATTTATATTTTTATTTAGTCATTCTATATTCCTCTCTCAAATCAATAACTCATTATTGATTTATTTTATTTTTAAATTTGTTATAAAATTCAATAATTTATCAATTATTAATTTTTATTTCATTTATTCATTAATTTTCTGTTATTTATTAATTAATTTTCTGTTATTTATTCATTAATTTCCTGTTATTTATTAATCAATTCTCTGTTATTTATTAATTAATACCGTAAAGGGATTGGGTAGTGAAAATAAGAATAATGAAAAATGAAATTATTATTGCGCACAATGAATATTGGGTGATGGCGTCGCGATGCAAATGACGCTACGAACATAAAAATCTTTTATAAAAAATTCACGGAATTATTCTTATTAATTTTTTAATTTAATTGAATTTATAGAATTTCAAGGGAGAATTATTTAATGACTTTAATTGAATTTAAATAGGAAATTTTACCGTAAGGGGTAACAATAATTGAAACACATAAAATATTAATTAATTCTAATCACAAAAAATATTATCCTAAATGACGCTATTATGTGAATTTGGCGGCAAGGCGGCGACACAAGATGGGTGCCGATATGTGCTGAACGGCGTGGTGCAGTAGCGGCGACGCTTCTTCGTAATGATATTTTATTTCAAAACTTACTTTGGGTCTTTTGAGGTCGTGAATCGAATGAATTTAATTGATGGATTTGTTGTTGTTGGATGGATGAATGCGGTATGTAGATCTTCGATGACGTGCTGGCAATATATTGGTGATGTGATGATGATATTTGGATGATGCGTTGGTGGTGTGACGAATTGATCGCCGCGTGGTTAAGGGGAGACGCTTTGCCTCGCTGTATTATCACTTTCTTTTACCCACTTTTATTTACGTTTTTTCTTTCAATTTTATTCACTTCTAATTTGTTATCAATTTAGCTTCACTTTTACAATTTTATTTCAATGTATTATAAATTTCATTTCACTTTTAACTTTACTTAACTTTTCTTTATTCAGATGACGCAGGTCTTACTTAGAATCTTGCTGTCCTGAGAATGCGCGGCCTAATGCATTTTCAATGCATGTAGGCGTGCATGCGCCTTCATATATAAATTCTTTCATCTCTCTTGCACACGCAAGATGCCTTCGCGCCTTCGTAACCCTCATCGATTGGTCCTTGATGATCGATCTATGCGCCACCATGTATTCGCTACTGACCTGCCTCCTATAAGTCTCTATACCAAAGTTTCAGTTGCCGAGGGGAATGGAGGCAATATTTGAATTTATAATAATACCCCTATGGTAACTTCCAACTGATGGATCACTCCATCACAACGTTCCCCGCCGTCCTTAGCGGGAACGACTTCAGTTGATGCCCCAGGACTGGGCCGGCGGGTTGATCTCGACCTTTTTGGGTGGTACGGCTGTCCTCGTATCCGTCGTGTCGATCGTCATACCGGCACTACCTTCCTGGCCCGTGGCAGTGATTGCCGGTGATGGTGCTGGCGAATCCCTTGTGATGTCGATCATAGCGATCGACCCTACCTGGTAGGGCTTGGGCCAGGGATGGATGTCCTCGCTGAGCTCGTCGGGGGCCTCCCGGGAGGAGGACCCTGCGGGTGGGTTGAGTTCCTGTTTCAGGGCCTCTTTCCTAGCTTCCGTCAGCTGTTCCCGAGCTTCAGCCACTTCCTGGGCCACTGTCACGTCCAAGGGTATCAGGCGGAATTTGTTCCGTCGTTCAAACGTCACGTCGCTCCTGATTCTGGGTGCTCCCTTGGGCGGCGTGGCTTCCAGGTCCCGAATCTCGTTTTCTAGCTTCCGAAAGAGTGCTGGCACATCAATGCACGGCTCCTTAGTCCGTGCTTGTCTCCTGGTATGTCGTGTCTTGGTATCCTTTAGTTGGGCGTTTAGATTTCAACTAATTTTCCCACTCGCAGCGGTGGACTTCATATCCATTCCCTGATAGTTTATTACCCCTTGTTCTCGAGTGTTACCTGTTGTGTGCGGGGGTACGTGTCTCTCTTATTCTCTTCCTTTCGTTTGTCTGCTCTTCTTCTCTAATTTCTTCTCTTTATGCACGCTTTGTCTCGTATTCCAATTTTTTCACTTTTTGTCATCTCAAGCCGTTCACTTACTCAATTATCTGATACGTTCATGTAGAGATTTTCTGTCTCGTTTTTATTCTATTTTATTTCATTATCCATATATCTATTTCCTATAATCTTTCTGATCCGTTCATTTGTTCATTCATTCATTTGTATATATCATAATGTTGTTCTTATGGTATTCGAATTTGAATGACATAAACGAATTATTATTCGATTGACAATATTCCTCTTCTTACCATGGGCATTACAGGGGGAGTTGAAATACCAAAAAAAATATTACGAAAAGGGGGAATTGGGATGCCACTTGATTCCTATAAAATCAAGAAAATAGTTGAAATCTGAAAAGATACTTAAACAAAAAATGACAAGCAAAGGACAACAATATATGAGATTAATGGATTCTGTCATGTCGTGAATAAGTATTAATCGAAATGATTTTAATTGAATTTGTGAATTGAAAAAGGGAATATACCGTTAGGGGAAAAATGATCGCAGTACATGAAACAAAATACAATTCTAAACACAAAAAAATATCTTATCATAAATGGCGCGGTGCGATGAAATCGGCGGCAAAAAGGTAGCATAAGATGGATGCCAATATGCGTGGGCTGGATGTCGTGGTGCAGCAGCGGCGTTGTTTTCTCGTAGGAAATTATAAATACTGGACTCACGTATTCTGTTGTTGTATAATACACTAGAATGAATTATTTCATCAAAGCTGGATCGTTTAATCGATGGGATGTGGTAGTTGCCGATGCGCTTGGGCTGATGATAGGGTGACGTCGATCCTGGTGTCGATTCCGCTGACTGCAGCTTCACTTCTCTCATTATTTCAGGTTGAGTCACTTTTTATTATTATTGTTTCCTAGTCCACTTTCTCTTCTCAGTTGTTTTCGTTTTAATCTCAGTTTTTCACTTTTTTTTTTCGCTACTTTACTACTATTTCACTTTTATTATCACTTTTTAATCTTTTTCTTCTTTTTCAATTAATTTTTAGCACGTCCAGTGTCGTTCACAGCTACCCGGGGAAGGCATTGTCTGATGCTATTCTAATGTACGTAGGCGTGGATGCGCCAACCGGCAGGGAGTTGGAGAAAATTTATATTGTGACGTGGCGCTAGCCCGCACATGGTGGCCGAGCGCAGAAGCGGTGTGTGGGGGAACGGTGTGACAACCCATGGCGCCTATTAGTCAAATTTGAATATATTGCCGCGCGCAAATTCGATTTGATTACAGGAGAATATACAGTCAGTAATTATCGACACGGGGGAAAACGAAATCGATGCATGATTGGGATGAAGAATCGAAACTGCATCGGGAATATTCGGAAGGATCCGTCAAGAGGGACCCGATTGATTTGCACATTGATGATGCACGCAAACACTTCGTCCTGAGACATCAAACAGAGCACTTCGCCATTAGACTAATCAGAGAATATTTCATCGTGCATATGAACAGTTTTCCTCGCTATTAGTGAACTCGGTGTAGAGACTTTATGAATCACCTAACCAGTTGGTGTTCATGATATTGTTATGAAAAACACCCTCCGTTATTCAAAACGTGTGTAACATAGTGGCCCATGGTGGCATTGAGAACAAAATAAGAACATTATTACCGATCATATCGTCCTTCGCGTGGATAAGTGTGTTCAATTACCGAGAGAGACTGCCGCCAAGACGTATTACGCTAATTCGCCGATCCACGAAGACCGGGAGTTATCATAGAAGGACGCCCTCCAACCTGACGGGGTCATTACCGTGGTGAGGGTATTCATACCAGGAAACGAATATTCATCTCTCGGTGTGGGTGATTCGCCAACGTGATCCCTCACAACAACAATAATCATATTATAAAGCCCACTTGGCGTGATCATTTCTCTTATTATTCTATTATTATTCTCGAAATTTTTCTATTCACTTATTGTCAATAAATTTATGTTTTGTTCTGTTACTTCCAAAAATCTCCCTCTGTTGATTGACTCGCCTCGTGCGAACCCGCTTCCCCTGATAATCACCCATCTTATTCCAGGCTATATTGGTAATTTTCTTTTCGATCAGTTTTTGTCATTTTTTCATAAATAAAATAAATGGCGTTCGCGGAAGTGGGAAGTTACCCACTTCAAACGCCGAACAAATCGAATCAATAGTGCGTTGGTCCTGGTTTGTGGTCCCCACCCCAAACCAAGGCGGCGTCACAATATATATATATATATATATATTTCTTTCCTTCTTTGCTTTGTTTCGTTCTATTCCCCGTCCGAGTCTTCGTTTTCCGTTGCCTTCGTCTGGCCTCCACATGTGTCTGGCTCGTCCCCTCGTGGAAATGCGGGCTTTCAGGTCTTTTGTATGGACCCTTGTGCTTTTCCCGTCGGGATCTTCCACCATAAAAATTGATGTGCCTATTCTTCGCCTTATTTGGTATAATTTCACATATTTATTCGCAAGTTTCGCAGTAAAATCATTTTTGGCTGATGATAACACATGTTCCTTTCTCATTACCCAGATGTCGACCTTTGGTACCCACGAATATTTTCTTTCATCATAATATTTCTTCCATTTCGTGTATGCTCTAACCGAATCCATATTCACAAACTCTGTGATGTCCTGTTATTTGTTTACTCTTGTGGTTTCTGTTCCCTTGATACCCTCTACATTGCCATGTGAGGTGTTAAGGGCCTGTATTCCCCTCACGTAAATTAACAACGCGAGATTCATAGTAGTGGCTTCGTGTACCGTGGTGTTCATCGCGAAGACAAGGGCAGGTAATCGCTTGTCCCATGATTTCTGTGACCCCGCGACATATTGTGCAATCAGGGTTCTGATTACTCGGTTCGCTCGCTCAACCGGGTTACACTGGAGCGAATAGAGGGGTGTACGTTGACGAAGGACGGCTATGTCTTTCATAAATGCCTCAAACTCTTAACTAATGAATCGACTGCCATTATCTGAGATGATATTCGTAGATGGCCATATCGATAAATTATTATCTTCTGCATAGCTTTGAAAATCGGTTTTTTTTTTCGCTTGACGGAGGGGCTGTAACTTCAGACACTTCGAGAATCTGTCCTGCATCACTGACATAGCCAAAGCTTGAACGTGAGAGGGGCCATACTTGATCGATGGACACGATGTTCCACGGGCCTTCAACCCTTATTGTCCCCATTTTTCCTGCCGTTGAATGTTGGGGATAAGGGAGGGGGGGGAGTTGAACGCTTGACATTCCTTACATTTGCGTATATCATGTGCTATATCGTCATTCATCCCGCGTCAATAGTAATGGGGGGCGACTCTCATAATTGTTTTACATATCCCCATGTGACCAGCTGATGGCGAGTCGAGATTTTCCATTGAGACTCTTTGTCGCTCCCACTGCGGTACACACAATTTCCACGGCTTCGGCTCGTCGGAGTGATCGAGGCGATGAAATAAATGTCGGTATAACTTGCCTTCCTTCATGCAGTGATTCGGGTGCTTTACTGGATTTTCTTTTACTATCTGCACCACCTTCTCATACCACGCCTCATTATTCGGAGTTTCTATTGACACAGTGTCTCCTCTTTGCTCTCAGTGGACTCTGCGCTGGGTTGAGGTTGCCGTGATAGCGTATTGGATACCTGATTGTGGGTCCCTTTCCAACACCAATATGGAATCATATTGTTGAAGGTATATAATCCACCTCCCCATTCTTCATGCCGGGCTGTGCATATATTTCAACCGAGCCAATGATTAGTGGTACGTTATGACAGTAGATGAGTAGCCTTCTGAATGAAGGCGCATCTTATGAGTCCCCCATACGACGTCTAGGCACTCCTCAGTTACTGAGTAATTTCTTTCCACTTTTTTGAGTGTGCGGCGTGCGATAACGTGTAATGTTCCTTCATACTCTTGGGTTAGTACCGCCCCCAGCCCTTCATTACTTGCGTCGGTTTGTGGAGCGAATGGGAAGTTCAAATTGGGCGGTGCAGGAACAGGTACACTGGCCGATCGATTTTTCAGCTCGTTACTCTTCCTCGTACCATCTCCATAGGCTTCCCTTTTTCAATAGGTGCCTGGACCAGGTTGGCATGCCGATGAAGCAGCGCAGTCCTCGCCTGTTTCGTGGTTCACGACTCTCCAGTATGGCCTCAACCTTCACTGGGTCGGTTCGTATGCCATCCTCGTCGCCTACATGCCCCAGATATTCAATGGATTTTTTCATATATTGTCACTTGTCAATGTTAATGCGTAGATTTGCCTCCTTCAATCGTTGAAACACTCTTTTCACATTTGTGACGGGTTCTTTCAAGTTAGCTCCTAGTACCACTATATAGTCCAGATACACAAACGCTTTTGACTCAAACTATGCGTCAAATACGTTGTCCAGTAATCGCTAAAAAGTGTCGGGTGCCGAGTGCAACCCAGAAGATTGTAATTGGTTATGACCTCTGGCTACCGAGAATGCCGTGACGAGTGTACTTTCCTGAGTTGATAGTACTTGCTAGTAACAATTTTTCAGATCGATAGTTGTGATGTATTTGATTTCTCGCAATTTACCGAACGTCGCAATTACATGCGGTAGTGAGAATGCATCCTTCTTTGTTACATCAATGACTTCACGATAATCTATGCAGACGGTATTGTTTGAATTTTTTCTCCACCAAGACTGCAGGGGAGTTCCAAGAAATACACGGCTCTATCTGCCCAGCCTCCAACATTCGATGCAGTTTACCGTCTATAATCTGATGCATGACGGAGTTGCGGAGTGTATACCACGTTATTATGGGTGGTTGCCCTCCTTTTATTTTCATTTTTCGTGTCGTCTGATCAGTTACCACCATCAGCTGCATGCATGGTTCAGCATCAGTTAGAATCTTTCGTAAAGCCTCCTGCTCTTGCGAAGTAATTGTGGAAAGTTGGATAGTTTTATTACACCATCTGCAGTCTACCTGCCATTCCATTAGTGCTGATGCATCCATCCTCAATGAAATTTCTGCACTCAATCGAAGCAATCTGAAAAATGGACGGTCGTATTTTCTAACTCGTATTTTGGTGGGGCATGTTAACTGTCCAAGTATTTCTAAACATCAACGATCGGTAACGCCTGCTGTAACGTTGACTTGGACTATTATTCTCGGAATATTTCCTCTTATTTGAGTCCAGGTGTCTTCGTGAATGATTGATCACATGACACCTGTGTCGACGGGACTGAAGAAGTATCGCCCCACTAGCATTATTTGTACATACGTGCGTGGATCTCCTGCATTCATTCTCTCAAGAGAGTTGAAGTGTTCCCTCCTTTGTTTGTGGTGGGTTGTTCCGCCGCCTACCTCTCCCCCAATTCTTCGTGCCCATTCATTGTGTTATTGAGTCCATACCAAGATACCAGAAAGTCGTATGGACTCTCGATGAGAGTCTCACCAAAACGTCGTATTTCTCGAGTATCTCGAATTTCTTGATTGCGGTTGTGCTTTCTGTATTATGTTGATAGAGGTGAATGCGAGATGCCAGATTGATCGAGTAAAAATGTTGTTTGAGAATAATATTTTCGAACATATCGGTCGATGAAATATGAAATGACTTGAAGTACGCTTTTTTCCAACTTTTTACTTGACCGAAACGCGTGAAAATAGGCATTTCGCTCGCGGGAGGTGTTTAAGAAGGAGTCGCAGATGATTGATCCCGGTTTCTCGAGGATTTCTTTCATAGTTATACCCTCGAATCGTATTGAAGAAGAATGATCGACGTCGAAGAGAAGAAAAGTTTTCAATTGGAATGTGTCGTATGAACACTTGATGAAGGTCCTACTGAATTTTCGTATTTTGCGACCATTCCGCATTCCCTGGTTCCAGTTGTGATTTCTATATCATATTGTAAGAAATGAATGCAACAATGCGAGATTGATTGGAAGAATACAATGTTCAAGACGATATCTCGTCGATTGATATGTTCGGGAAGAATTTTTTCGAACAACATATTCTTCCGATCAATCTCGCATCGTTGCATCTATGACTACCAATATAATACATAGACTCCAACCAGAATCGCGAAATTCGAGATTGTCGATGAATACGATGATGCAGCTTACTACATCAAAAGTTCATCCGAAACTTTCCGATCGGGAATTATTTGTTTTTTTTCGATGCCCAAAATTTCTTCCCCAATTCGAGTTGAGTGTATGAATGTGAAAGAGAATCTCGAGAAACCGGGATTAATCATCTGCGGCTGCTTCTAAATCACTTTCTGCGGGCGGAATGCCAGTTTTTACGCGATTCAGTCCAGTGAAACGTCGAAAAACAGCGGTCTCGAAGTCATTCCATATCTCGTCGACCGATATAATCGAAAAAAAATTTTCCAAAAAACATATTTTTCCGATCAATCTCGCATCACTGCATGCATTTCTTCTATTATGACACAAAATCACGACCGGAATCACAAAATTCAAGACGGTCGAGAAATATGATGATTTTGTGAGACATTTATCGAGGATACTTTTTTCCAAACAACATATTTTTCCGATCAATCTCGCATCATTGCATGCATTTCTTCTAATATAACACAAAAATCACGACCGGAATCACGAAATTCGAGATTGTCGAAAAATATGGTGATTTTGTGAGACATTTATCGCGAGTTCATTTCACTCTTCCCGATCGAAAAATTTTTTTTTTCTCGATGCCCAACATTTCTCACCCAACACGATTGGAGTGTATGAAATTTCAAAATTTTCTCGAAAAACCCGGCTCAATTATCCGCGATTGCTTCCTGATACCGTACTGCGGGCGAAACGCCTGTTTTTACGCGTTTCAGATCAGTGGAACTTCGAAAAACAGCGTTTCCGATGTCATTCCATATTTCGGCGACCAATATGTTCGAAAAAATTTTTTCCGAACAACATATTTTTCCGATCCATCTCGCATCATTGCATGCATTCCGTCTAATATGATACAAAAATCTCGACCGGAATCACGGAATTTGAGATGGTCGAGATATACGACCATTTCGTGAGACATTTATCGGAAATTCATTTTTCCAAACAACATATTTTTCTGATCAATCTCGCATCATTGCATGCATTTCTTCTGATATGACGCGAAAATCACGACCGGAATCACGAAATTCGAGACGTTCGAGAAATATGATGATTTTGTGAGACATTTATCGGGAGTTCATTTCACTCTTGCCGATCGAAAATTTTTTTTTTTTTTCGATGCCCAACATTTCTCACCCAACACGATTGGAGTGTAAGAAATTTGAAAATTTTCTCGAAAAACCCGGCGCAATTATCTGCGATCGCTTCCTAATAACGTGATGCGGGCGAAACACCCGTTTTTACGCGTTTCGGTCTAGTGAAACGACGAAAAACAGCGTTTTCGGAGTCATTCCATATTTCGGCGACCAATATGTTCGAAAAAATTTTTTCCGAACAACATATTTTTCCGATCCATCTCGCATCATTGCATGCATTTCGTCTAATATGATACAAAAATCTCGACCGGAATCACGGAATTTGAGATGGTCGAGATATACGACCATTTCGTGAGACATTTATCGGAAATTCATTTTTCCAAACAACATATTTTTCTGATCAATCTCGCATCATAGCATGCATTTCTTCTGATATGACGCGAAAATCACGACCGGAATCACGAAATTCGAGACGGTCGAGAAATATGATGATTTTGTGAGACATTTATCGGGAGTTCATTTCACTCTTGCCGATCGAAAATTTTTTTTTTTTTTCGATGCCCAACATTTCTCACCCAACACGATTGGAGTGTGAGAAATTTGAAAATTTTCTCGAAAAACCCGGCGCAATTATCTGCGATCGCTTCCTAATAACGTGATGCGGGCGAAACACCCGTTTTTACGCGTTTCGGTCTAGTGAAACGACGAAAAACAGCGTTTTCGGAGTCATTCCATATTTCATCGACCGAGATGTTCGAAAAAAATTTTTCCAAACAACATATTTTTCCGATCAATCTCGCATCATTGCATGCATTCCTGCTAATATGATACAAAAAGCACGACCGGAATCACGAAATTCGAGATGGTCGAGAAATATGATGATTTTGTGAGACATTTATCGAAAATACTTTTTTCCAAACTACATATTTTTCCGATCAATCTCGCATCATTGCATGCATTATTGCTAATATGATACAAAAATCACGACCGGAATCACGAAATTCGAGATGGTCGAGAAATATGATGATTTTGTGAGACATTTATCGGAAATACTTTTCCCCAAACAACATATTTTTCCGATCAATCTCGCATCATTGCATGCATTTCTTCTAATATGACGCAAAAATCACGACCGGAATCACGAAATTCGAGATTGTCGAGAAATATGGTGATTTTGTGAGACATTTATCGCGAGTTCATTTCACTCTTCCCGATCGAAAAATTTTTTTTTTCTCGATGCCCAACATTTCTCACCCAACACGATTGGAGTGTATGGAATTTCAAAATTTTCTCGAAAAACCCGGCACAATTATCTGCGATTGCTTCCCAATAACGTGAACCGGGCGAAACACCCGTTTTTACGCGTTTCGGTTTAGTGAAACGTCGAAAAACAGCGTTTTCGGAGTCGTTCCATATTTCATCGACCGAGATATTCGAAAAAAATTTTTCCAAACAACATATTTCTCAGATCAATCTCGCATCATTGCATGCATTTCTGCTCATATGATACAAAAATCACGACCGGAATCACGAAATTCGAGATGGTCGAGAAATATGATGATTTTGTGAGACATTTATCGAAAATACTTATTTCCAAACAACATATTTTTCCGATCAATCTCGCATCATTGCATGCATTTCTGCTAATATGATACAAAAATCACGACCGGAATCACAAAATTCGAGATGGTCGAGAAATATGATGATTTTTTGAGACATTTATCGAAAATACTTTTTTCCAAACAACATATTTTTCCGATCAATCTCGCATCATTGCATGCATTTCTTCTAATATAACACAAAAATCACGACCGCAATCACTAAATTCGAGATTGTCGAGAAATATGATGATTTTGTGAGACATTCATCGCGAGTTCATTTCACTCTTCCCGATCGAAAAATTTTTTTTTCCCCGATGCCCAACATTTCTCACCCAACACGTTTGGAGTGTATGAAATTTCAAAATTTTCTCGAAAAACCCGGCACAATTATCTGCGATTGCTTCCTAATAACGTGATGCGGGCGAAACACCCGTTTTTACGCGTTTCGGTTTAGTGAAACGTCAAAAAACAGCGTTTTCGGAGTCGTTCCATATTTCATCGACCGAGATGTTCGAAAAAAATTTTTCCAAACAACATATTTTTCCGATCAATCTCGCATCATTGCATGCATTTCTGCTAATATGATACAAAAATCACGACCGGAATCACGAAATTCGAGATGGTCGAGAAATATGATGATTTTGTGAGACATTTATCGGAAATACTTTTTTCCAAACAACATATTTTTCCGATCAATCTCGCATCATTGCATGCATTTCTTCTAATATAACACAAAAATCACGACCGGAATCACGAAATTTGGGATGGTCGAGAAATATGATGATTTTGTGAGACATTTATCGAAAATACTTTTTTCCAAACAACATATTTTTCCGATCAATCTCGCATTATTGCATGCATTTCTGCTAATATGATACAAAAGTCACGACCGGAATCACGAAATTCGAGATGGTCGAGAAATATGATGATTTTGTGAAACATTTATCGCGAGTTCATTTCACTCTTCCCGATCGAAAAATTTTTTTTTTCTCGATGCCCAACATTTCTCACCCAACACGATTGGAGTGTATGAAATTTCAAAATTTTCTCGAAAAACCCGGCACAATTATCTGCAATTGCTTCCTAATAACGTGATGCGGGCGAAACACCCGTTTTTACGCGTTTCGGTTTAGTGAAACGTCGAAAAACAGCGTTTTCGGAGTCGTTCCATATTTCATCGACCGAGATGTTCGAAAATAATTTTTCCGAACAACATATTTTTCCGATCAATCTCGTATCATTGCATGCATTTCTGCTAATATGATACAAAAATCACGACCGGAATCACGAAATTCGAGATGGTCGAGAAATATGATGATTTTGTGAGACATTTATCGAAAATACTTTTTTCCAAACAACATATTTTTCCGATCAATCTCGCATCATTGCATGCATTTCTGCTAATATGATACAAAAATCACGACCGGAATCACGAAATTCGAGATGGTCGAGAAATATGATGATTTTGTGAGACATTTATCGGAAATACTTTTTTCCAAACAACATATTTTTCCGATCAATCTCGCATCATTGCATGCATTTCTTCTAATATAACACAAAAATCACGACCGGAATCACGAAATTTGGGATGGTCGAGAAATATGATGATTTTGTGAGACATTTACCGAAAATACTTTTTTCCAAACAACATATTTTTCCGATCAATCTCGCATTATTGCATGCATTTCTGCTAATATGATACAAAAGTCACGACCGGAATCACGAAATTCGAGATGGTCGAGAAATATGATGATTTTGTGAGACATTTATCGCGAGTTCATTTCACTCTTCCCGATCGAAAAATTTTTTTTTTCTCGATGCCCAACATTTCTCACCCAACACGATTGGAGTGTATGAAATTTCGAAATTTTCTCGAAAAACCCGGCACAATTATCTGCGATTGCTTCCTAATAACGTGATGCGGGCGAAACACCCGTTTTTACGCGTTTCGGTTTAGTGAAACGTCGAAAAACAGCGTTTTCGGAGTCGTTCCATATTTCATCGACCGAGATGTTCGAAAAAAATTTTTCCAAACAACATATTTTTCCGATCAATCTCGCATCATTGCATGCATTTCTGCTAATATGATACAAAAATCACGACCGGAATCACGAAATTCGAGATGGTCGAGAAATATGATGATTTTGTGAGACATTTATCGAAAATACTTCTTTCCAAACAACATATTTTTCCGATCAATCTCGCATCATTGCATGCATTTCTGCTAATATGATACAAAAATCACGACCGGAATCACGAAATTCGAGATGGTCGAGGAATATGATGATTTTGTGAGACATTTATCGAAAATACTTTTTTCCAAACAACATATTTTTCCGATCAATCTCGCATCATTGCACGCATTTCTTCTAATATAACACAAAAATCACGACCGGAATCACGAAATTCGAGATGATCGAGAAATATGATGATTTTGTGAGACATTTATCGGAAATACTTTTTTCCAATCAACATATTTTTCCGATCGATCTCGCATCATTGCATGCATTTCTTCTAATATAACACAAAAATCACGACCGGAATCACGAAATTTGGGATGGTCGAGAAATATGATGATTTTGTGAGACATTTATCGAAAATACTTTTTTCCAAACAAAATATTTTTCCGATCAATCTCGCATTATTGCATGCATTTCTGCTAATATGATACAAAAGTCACGACCGGAATTACGAAATTCGAGATGGTCGAGAAATATGATGATTTTGTTAGACATTTATCGCGAGTTCATTTCACTCTTCCCGATCGAAAAATTTTTTTTTTCTCGATGCCCAACATTTCTCACCCAACACGATTGGAGTGTATGAAATTTCAAAATTTTCTCGAAAAACCCGGCACAATTATCTGCGATTGCTTCCTAATAACGTGATGCGGGCGAAACACCCGTTTTTACGCGTTTCGCTTTAGTGAAACGTCGAAAAACAGCGTTTTCGGAGTCGTTCCATATTTCATCGACCGAGATGTTCGAAAAAAATTCTTCCAAACAACATATTTTTCCGATC
Source organism: Dinocampus coccinellae (assembly GCA_963920625.1). NCBI lineage: Eukaryota > Metazoa > Arthropoda > Insecta > Hymenoptera > Braconidae > Dinocampus > Dinocampus coccinellae. The sequence continues at coordinate 1,685,575 of OY987191.1, forward strand.
AATCTCGCATCATTGCATGCATTTCTGCTAATATGATACAAAAATCACGACCGGAATCACGAAATTCGAGATGGTCGAGAAATATGATGATTTTGTGAGACATTTATCGAAAATACTTTTTTCCAAACAACATATTTTTCCGATCAATCTCGCATCATTGCATGCATTTCTTCTAATATAACACAAAAATCACGACCGGAATCACGAAATTTGGGATGGTCGAGAAATATGATGATTTTGTGAGACATTTATCGAAAATACTTTTTTCCAAACAACATATTTTTCCGATCAATCTCGCATTATTGCATGCATTTCTGCTAATATGATACAAAAGTCACGACCGGAGTCACGAATTTCGAGATGGTCGGGAAATATGATGATTTTGTGAGACATTTATCGCGAGTTCATTTCACTCTTCCCGATCGAAAAATTTTTTTTTTCTCGATGCCCAACATTTCTCACCCAACACGATTGGAGTGTATGAAATTTCAAAATTTTCTCGAAAAACCCGGCACAATTATCTGCAATTGCTTCCTAATAACGTGATGCGGGCGAAACACCCGTTTTTACGCGTTTCGGTTTAGTGAAACGTCGAAAAACAGCGTTTTCGGAGTCGTTCCATATTTCATCGACCGAGATGTTCGAAAATAATTTTTCCGAACAACATATTTTTCCGATCAATCTCGTATCATTGCATGCATTCCTGCTAATATGATACAAAAATCACGACCGGAATCACGAAATTCGAGATGGTCGAGAAATATGATGATTTTGTGAGACATTTATCGAAAATACTTTTTTCCAAACAACATATTTTTCCGATCAATCTCGCATCATTGCATGCATTTCTGCTAATATGATACAAAAATCACGACCGGAATCACGAAATTCGAGATGGTCGAGAAATATGATGATTTTGTGAGACATTTATCGGAAATACTTTTTTCCAAACAACATATTTTTCCGATCAATCTCGCATCATTGCATGCATTTCTTCTAATATAACACAAAAATCACGACCGGAATCACGAAATTTGGGATGGTCGAGAAATATGATGATTTTGTGAGACATTTATCGAAAATACTTTTTTCCAAACAACATATTTTTCCGATCAATCTCGCATTATTGCATGCATTTCTGCTAATATGATACAAAAGTCACGACCGGAATCACGAAATTCGAGATGGTCGAGAAATATGATGATTTTGTGAGACATTTATCGCGAGTTCATTTCACTCTTCCCGATCGAAAAATTTTTTTTTTCTCGATGCCCAACATTTCTCACCCAACACGATTGGAGTGTATGAAATTTCGAAATTTTCTCGAAAAACCCGGCACAATTATCTGCGATTGCTTCCTAATAACGTGATGCGGGCGAAACACCCGTTTTTACGCGTTTCGGTTTAGTGAAACGTCAAAAAACAGCGTTTTCGGAGTCGTTCCATATTTCATCGACCGAGATGTTCGAAAAAAATTTTTCCAAACAACATATTTTTCCGATCAATCTCGCATCATTGCATGCATTTCTGCTAATATGATACAAAAATCACGACCGGAATCACGAAATTCGAGATGGTCGAGAAATATGATGATTTTGTGAGACATTTATCGGAAATACTTTTTTCCAAACAACATATTTTTCCGATCAATCTCGCATCATTGCATGCATTTCTGCTAATATGATACAAAAATCACGACCGGAATCACGAAATTCGAGATGGTCGAGAAATATGATGATTTTGTGAGACATTTATCGAAAATACTTTTTTCCAAACAACATATTTTTCCGATCAATCTCGCATTATTGCATGCATTTCTGCTAATATGATACAAAAGTCACGACCGGAATCACGAAATTCGAGATGGTCGAGAAATATGATGATTTTGTGAGACATTTATCGCGAGTTCATTTCACTCTTCCCGATCGAAAAATTTTTTTCTTCTCGATGCCCAACATTTCTCACCCAACACGATTGGAGTGTATGAAATTCCAAAATTTTCTCGAAAAACCCGGCACAATTATCTGCAATTGCTTCCTAATAACGTGATGCGGGCGAAACACCCGTTTTTACGCGTTTCGGTTTAGTGAAACGTCGAAAAACAGCGTTTTCGGAGTCGTTCCATATTTCATCGACCGAGATGTTCGAAAATAATTTTTCCGAACAACATATTTTTCCGATCAATCTCGTATCATTGCATGCATTTCTGCTAATATGATACAAAAATCACGACCGGAATCACGAAATTCGAGATGGTCGAGAAATATGATGATTTTGTGAGACATTTATCGAAAATACTTTTTTCCAAACAACATATTTTTCCGATCAATCTCGCATCATTGCATGCATTTCTGCTAATATGATACAAAAATCACGACCGGAATCACGAAATTCGAGATGGTCGAGAAATATGATGATTTTGTGAGACATTTATCGGAAATACTTTTTTCCAAACAACATATTTTTCCGATCAATCTCGCATCATTGCATGCATTTCTTCTGATATAACACAAAAATCACGACCGGAATCACGAAATTCGAGATGGTCGAGAAATATGATGATTTTGTGAGACATTTATCGCGAGTTCATTTCACTCTTCCCGATCGAAAACTTTTATTTCTCGATGCCCAACATTCCTCACCCAACACGATTGGAGTGTATGAAATTTCAAAATTTTTCCGAAAAACCCGGCACAATTATCTGCGATTGCTTCCTAATAACGTGATGCGGGCGAAACACCCGTTTTTACGCGTTTCGGTTTAGTGAAACGTCAAAAAACAGCGTTTTCGGAGTCGTTCCATATTTCATCGACCGAGATGTTCGAAAAAAATTTTTCCAAACAACATATTTTTCCGATCAATCTCGCATCATTGCATGCATTTCTGCTGATATGATACAAAAATCACGACCGGAATCACGAAATTCGAGATGGTCGAGAAATAATGATGATTTTGTGAGACATTTATCGGAAATACTTTTTTCCAAACAACATATTTTTCCGATCAATCTCGCATCATTGCATGCATTTCTGCTGATATGATACAAAAATCACGACCGGAATCACGAAATTCGAGATGGTCGAGAAATATGATGATTTTGTGAGACATTTATCGGAAATACTTTTTTCCAAACAACATATTTTTCCGATCAATCTCGCATCATTGCATGCATTTCTTCTAATATAACACAAAAATCACGACCGGAATCACGAAATTTGGGATGGTCGAGAAATATGATGATTTTGTGAGACATTTATCGAAAACACTTTTTTCCAAACAACATATTTTTCCGACCAATCTCGCATTATTGCATGCATTTCTGCTAATATGATACAAAAGTCACGACCGGAATCACGAAATTCGAGATGGTCGAGAAATATGATGATTTTGTGAGACATTTATCGCGAGTTCATTTCACTCTTCCCGATCGAAAAATTTTTTTTTTCTCGATGCCCAACATTTCTCACCCAACACGATTGGAGTGTATGAAATTTCAAAATTTTCTCGAAAAACCCGGCACAATTATCTGCGATTGCTTCCTAATAACGTGATGCGGGCGAAACACCCGTTTTTACGCGTTTCGGTTTAGTGAAACGTCGAAAAACAGCGTTTTCGGAGTCGTTCCATATTTCATCGACCGAGATGTTCGAAAAAAATTTTTCCAAACAACATATTTTTCCGATCAATCTCGCATCATTGCATGCATTTCTGCTAATATGATACAAAAATCACGACCGGAATCACGAAATTCGAGATGGTCGAGAAATATGATGATTTTGTGAGACATTCATCGGAAATTCTTTTTTCCAAACAACATATTTTTCCGATCAATCTCGCATCATTGCATGCATTTCTTCTAATATAACACAAAAATCTAGACCGGAATCACGAAATTCGAGATGGTCGAGAAATATGATGATTTTGTGAGACATTTATCGAAAATACTTTTTTCCAAACAACATATTTTTCCGATCAATCTCGCATTATTGCATGCATTTCTGCTAATATGATACAAAAGTCACGACCGGAATCACGAAATTCAAGATGGTCGAGAAATATGATGATTTTGTGAGACATTTATCGCGAGTTCATTTCACTCTTCCCGATCGGAAAATTTTTTTTTTCTCGATGCCCAACATTTCTCACCCAACACGATTGGAATGTATGAAATTTCAAAATTTTCTCGGAAAACCCGGCACAATTATCTGCGATTGCTTCCTAATAACGTGATGCGGGCGAAACACCCGTTTTTACGCGTTTCGGTTTAGTGAAACGTCGAAAAACAGCGTTTTCGGAGTCGTTCCATATTTCATCGACACAGATGTTCGAAAAAAATTTTTCCAAACAACATATTTTTCCGATCAATCTCGCATCATTGCATGCATTTCTGCTTATATGATACAAAAATCACGACCGGAATCACGAAATTCGAGATGGTCGAGAAATATGATGATTTTGTGAGACATTTATCGAAGATACTTTTTTCCAAACAACATATTTTTCCGATCAATCTTGCATCATTGCATGCATTTCTTCTAATATAACACAAAAATCACGACCGGAATCACGAAATTTGGGATGGTCGAGAAATATGATGATTTTGTGAGACATTTATCGAAAATACTTTTTTCCAAACAACATATTTTTCCGATCAATCTCGCATTATTGCATGCATTTCTGCTAATATGATACAAAAGTCACGACCGGAATCACGAAATTCGAGATGGTCGAGAAATATGATGATTTTGTGAGACATTTATCGCGAGTTCATTTCACTCTTCCCGATCGAAAAATTTTTTTTTTCTCGATGCCCAACATTTCTCACCCAACACGATTGGAATGTATGAAATTTCAAAATTTTCTCGGAAAACCCGGCACAATTATCTGCGATTGCTTCCTAATAACGTGATGCGGGCGAAACACCCGTTTTTACGCGTTTCGGTTTAGTGAAACGTCGAAAAACAGCGTTTTCGGAGTCGTTCCATATTTCATCGACACAGATGTTCGAAAAAAATTTTTCCAAACAACATATTTTTCCGATCAATCTCGCATCATTGCATGCATTTCTGCTTATATGATACAAAAATCACGACCGGAATCACGAAATTCGAGATGGTCGAGAAATATGATGATTTTGTGAGACATTTATCGAAGATACTTTTTTCCAAACAACATATTTTTCCGATCAATCTTGCATCATTGCATGCATTTCTTCTAATATAACACAAAAATCACGACCGGAATCACGAAATTTGGGATGGTCGAGAAATATGATGATTTTGTGAGACATTTATCGAAAATACTTTTTTCCAAACAACATATTTTTCCGATCAATCTCGCATTATTGCATGCATTTCTGCTAATATGATACAAAAGTCACGACCGGAATCACGAAATTCAAGATGGTCGAGAAATATGATGATTTTGTGAGACATTTATCGCGAGTTCATTTCACTCTTCCCGATCGGAAAATTTTTTTTTTCTCGATGCCCAACATTTCTCACCCAACACGATTGGAATGTATGAAATTTCAAAATTTTCTCGGAAAACCCGGCACAATTATCTGCGATTGCTTCCTAATAACGTGATGCGGGCGAAACACCCGTTTTTACGCGTTTCGGTTTAGTGAAACGTCGAAAAACAGCGTTTTCGGAGTCGTTCCATATTTCATCGACCGAGATGTTCGAAAAAAATTTTTCCAAACAACATATTTTTCCGATCAATCTCGCATCATTGCATGCATTCCTGCTAATATGATACAAAAATCACGACCGGAATCACGAAATTCGAGATGGTCGAGAAATATGATGATTTTGTGAGACATTTATCGGAAATACTTTTTTCCAAACAACATATTTTTCCGATCAATCTCGCATCATTGCATGCATTTCTTCTAATATAACACAAAAATCACGACCGATATCACGAAATTTGGGATGGTCGAGAAATATGATGATTTTGTGAGACATTTATCGAAAATACTTTTTTCCAAACAACATATTTTTCCGATCAATCTCGCATTATTGCATGCATTTCTGCTAATATGATACAAAAGTCACGACCGGAATCACGAAATTCGAGATGGTCGAGAAATATGATGATTTTGTGAGACATTTATCGGAAATACTTTTTTCCAAACAACATATTTTTCCGATCAATCTCGCATCATTGCATGCATTTCTTCTAATATAACACAAAAATCACGACCGGAATCACGAAATTTGGGATGGTCGAGAAATATGATGATTTTGTGAGACATTTATCGGAAATACTTTTTTTCAAACAACATATTTTTCCGATCAATCTCGCATCATTGCATGCATTTCTTCTAATATAACACAAAAATCACGACCGGAATCACGAAATTCGGGATGGTCGAGAAATATGATGATTTTGTGAGACATTTATCGAAAATACTTTTTTCCAAACAACATATTTTCCCCATCAATCTCGCATCATTGCATGCATTTCTGCTAATATGATACAAAAATCACGACCGGAATCACGAAATTCGAGATGGTCGAGAAATATGATGATTTTGTGAGACATTTATCGAAAATACTTTTTTCCAAACAACATATTTTCCCGATCAATCTCGCATCATTGCATGCATTTCTGCTAATATGATACAAAAATCACGACCGGAATCACGAAATTCGAGATGGTCGAGAAATATGATGATTTTGTGAGACATTTATCGAAAATACTTCTTTCCAAACAACATATTTTTCCGATCAATCTCGCATCATTGCATGCATTTCTTCTAATATAACACAAAAATCACGACCGGAATCACGAAATTCGAGATGGTCGAGAAATATGATGATTTTGTGAGACATTTATCGCGAGTTCATTTCACTCTTCCCGATCGAAAAATTTTTTTTTTCTCGATGCCCAACATTTCTCACCCAACACGATTGGAGTGTATGAAATTTCAAAATTTTCTCGAAAAACCCGGCACAATTATCTGCGATTGCTTCCTAATAACGTGATGCGGGCGAAGCACCCGTTTTTACGCGTTTCGGTTTAGTGAAACGTCGAAAAACAGCGTTTTCGGAGTCGTTCCATATTTCATCGACCGAGATGTTCGAAAAAAATTTTTCCAAACAACATATATTTCCGATCAATATCGCATCATTGCATACATTTCTGCTAATATGATACAAAAATCACGACCGGAATCACGAAATTCGAGATGGTCGAGAAATATGATGATTTTGTGAGACATTTATCGAAAATACTTTTTTCCAAACAACATATTTTTCCGATCAATCTCGCATCATTGCATGCATTTCTGCTAATATGATACAAAAATCACGACCGGAATCACGAAATTCGAGATGGTCGAGAAATATGATGATTTTGTGAGACATTTATCGAAAATACTTTTTTCCAAACAACATATTTTTCCGATCAATCTCGCATCATTGCATGCATTTCTTCTAATATAACACAAAAATCACGACCGGAATCACGAAATTCGAGATGGTCGAGAAATATGATGATTTTGTGAGACATTTATCGGAAATACTTTTTTCCAAACAACATATTTTTCCGATCAATCTCGCATTATTGCATGCATTTCTGCTAATATGATACAAAAGTCACGACCGGAATCACGAAATTCGAGATGGTCGAGAAATATGATGATTTTGTGAGACATTTATCGGAAATACTTTTTTCCAAACAACATATTTTTCCGATCAATCTCGCATTATTGCATGCATTTCTGCTAATATGATACAAAAGTCACGACCGGAATAACGAAATTCGAGATGGTCGAGAAATATGATGATTTTGTGAGACATTTATCGCGAGTTCATTTCACTCTTTCCGATCGAAAAATTTTTATTTTCTCGATGCCCAACATTTCTCACCCAACACGATTGGAGTGTATGAAATTTCAAAATTTTCTCGAAAAACCCGGCACAATTATCTGCGATTGCTTCCTAATAACGTGATGCGGGCGAAACACCCGTTTTTACGTGTTTCGGTTTAGTGAAACGTCGAAAAAAAGCGTTTTCGGAGTCGTTCCATATTTCATCGACCGAGATGTTCGAAAAAAATTTTTCCAAACAACATATTTTTCCGATCAATCTCGCATCATTGCATGCATTTCTGCTAATATGATACAAAAATCACGACCGGAATCACGAAATTCGAGATGGTCGAGAAATATGATGATTTTGTGAGACATTTATCGGAAATACTTTTTTCCAAACAACATATTTTTCCGATCAATCTCGCATCATTGCATGCATTTCTTCTAATATAACACAAAAATCACGACCGGAATCACGAAATTTGGGATGGTCGAGAAATATGATGATTTTGTGAGACATTTATCGAAAATACTTTTTTCCAAACAACATATTTTTCCGATCAATCTCGCATTATTGCATGCATTTCTGCTAATATGATACAAAAGTCACGACCGGAATCACGAAATTCGAGATGGTCGAGAAATATGATGATTTTGTGAGACATTTATCGCGAGTTCATTTCACTCTTCCCGATCGAAAAATTTTTTTTTTCTCGATGCCCAACATTTCTCACCCAACACGATTGGAGTGTATGAAATTTCAAAATTTTCTCGAAAAACCCGGCACAATTATCTGCGATTGCTTCCTAATAACGTGATGCGGGCGAAACACCCGTTTTTACGCGTTTCGGTTTAGTGAAACGTCGAAAAACAGCGTTTTCGGAGTCGTTCCATATTTCATCGACCGAGATGTTCGAAAATAATTTTTCCAAACAACCTATTTTTCCGATCAATCTCGCATCATTGCATGCATTTCTGCTAATATGATACAAAAATCACGACCGGAATCACGAAATTCGTGATGGTCGAGAAATATGATGATTTTGTGAGACATTTATCGAAAATACTTTTTTCCAAACAACATATTTTTCCGATCAATCTCGCATCATTGCATGCATTTCTGCTAATATGATACAAAAATCACGACCGGAATCACGAAATTCGAGATGGTCGAGAAATATGATGATTTTGTGGGACATTTATCGGAAATACTTTTTTCCAAACAACATATTTTTCCGATCAATCTCGCATCATTGCATGCATTTCTTCTAATATAACACAAAAATCACGACCGATATCACGAAATTTGGGATGGTCGAGAAATATGATGATTTTGTGAGACATTTATCGAAAATACTTTTTTCCAAACAACATATTTTTCCGATCAATCTCGCATTATTGCATGCATTTCTGCTAATATGATACAAAAGTCACGACCGGAATCACGAAATTCGAGATGGTCGAGAAATATGATGATTTTGTGAGACGTTTATCGGAAATACTTTTTTCCAAACAACATATTTTTCCGATCAATCTCGCATTATTGCATGCATTTCTGCTAATATGATACAAAAGTCACGACCGGAATCACGAAATTCGAGATGGTCGAGAAATATGATGATTTTGTGAGACATTTATCGCGAGTTCATTTCACTCTTTCCGATCGAAAAATTTTTATTTTCTCGATGCCCAACATTTCTCACCCAACACGATTGGAGTGTATGAAATTTCAAAATTTTCTCGAAAAACCCGGCACAATTATCTGCGATTGCTTCCTAATAACGTGATGCGGGCGAAACACCCGTTTTTACGCGTTTCGGTTTAGTGAAACGTCGAAAAACAGCGTTTTCGGAGTCGTTCCATATTTCATCGACACAGATGTTCGAAAAAAATTTTTCCAAACAACATATTTTTCCGATCAATCTCGCATCATTGCATGCATTTCTGCTTATATGATACAAAAATCACGACCGGAATCACGAAATTCGAGATGGTCGAGAAATATGATGATTTTGTGAGACATTTATCGAAGATACTTTTTTCCAAACAACATATTTTTCCGATCAATCTCGCATCATTGCATGCATTTCTTCTAATATAACACAAAAATCACGACCGGAATCACGAAATTTGGGATGGTCGAGAAATATGATGATTTTGTGAGACATTTATCGAAAATACTTTTTTCCAAACAACATATTTTTCCGATCAATCTCGCATTATTGCATGCATTTCTGCTAATATGATACAAAAGTCACGACCGGAATCACGAAATTCGAGATGGTCGAGAAATATGATGATTTTGTGAGACATTTATCGCGAGTTCATTTCACTCTTTCCGATCGAAAAATTTTTTTTTTCTCGATGCCCAACATTTCTCACCCAACACGATTGGAGTGTATGAAATTTCAAAATTTTCTCGAAAAACCCGGCACAATTATCTGCGATTGCTTCCTAATAACGTGATGCGGGCGAAACACCCGTTTTTACGCGTTTCGGTTTAGTGAAACGTCGAAAAACAGCGTTTTCGGAGTCGTTCCATATTTCATCGACCGAGATGTTCGAAAAAAATTTTTCCAAACAACATATTTTTCCGATCAATCTCGCATCATTGCATGCATTTCTGCTAATATGATACAAAAATCACGACCGGAATCACGAAATTCGAGATGGTCGAGAAATATGATGATTTTGTGAGACATTTATCGCGAGTTCATTTCACTCTTCCCGATCGAAAACTTTTTTTTTTCTCGATGCCCAACATTTCTCACCCAACACGATTGGAGTGTATGAAATTTCAAAATTTTCTCGAAAAACCCGGCACAATTATCTGCGATTGCTTCCTAATAACGTGATGCAGGCGAAACACCCGTTTTTACGCGTTTCGGTTTAGTGAAACGTCGAAAAACAGCGTTTTCGGAGTCGTTCCATATTTCATCGACCGAGATGTTCGGAAAAAATTTTTCCAAACAACATATTTTTCCGATCAATCTCGCATCATTGCATGCATTTCTGCTAATATGATACAAAAATCACGACCGGAATCACGAAATTCGAGATGGTCGAGAAATATGATGATTTTGTGAGACATTCATCGGAAATTCTTTTTTCCAAACAACATATTTTTCCGATCAATCTCGCATCATTGCATGCATTTCTTCTAATATAACACAAAAATCTAGACCGGAATCACGAAATTCGAGATGGTCGAGAAATATGATGATTTTGTGAGACATTTATCGAAAATACTTTTTTCCAAACAACATATTTTTCCGATCAATCTCGCATTATTGCATGCATTTCTGCTAATATGATACAAAAGTCACGACCGGAATCACGAAATTCAAGATGGTCGAGAAATATGATGATTTTGTGAGACATTTATCGCGAGTTCATTTCACTCTTCCCGATCGGAAAATTTTTTTTTTCTCGATGCCCAACATTTCTCACCCAACACGATTGGAATGTATGAAATTTCAAAATTTTCTCGGAAAACCCGGCACAATTATCTGCGATTGCTTCCTAATAACGTGATGCGGGCGAAACACCCGTTTTTACGCGTTTCGGTTTAGTGAAACGTCGAAAAACAGCGTTTTCGGAGTCGTTCCATATTTCATCGACACAGATGTTCGAAAATAATTTTTCCAAACAACCTATTTTTCCGATCAATCTCGCATCATTGCATGCATTTCTGCTAATATGATACAAAAATCACGACCGGAATCACGAAATTCGTGATGGTCGAGAAATATGATGATTTTGTGAGACATTTATCGAAAATACTTTTTTCCAAACAACATATTTTTCCGATCAATCTCGCATCATTGCATGCATTTCTGCTAATATGATACAAAAATCACGACCGGAATCACGAAATTCGAGATGGTCGAGAAATATGATGATTTTGTGGGACATTTATCGGAAATACTTTTTTCCAAACAACATATTTTTCCGATCAATCTCGCATCATTGCATGCATTTCTTCTAATATAACACAAAAATCACGACCGATATCACGAAATTTGGGATGGTCGAGAAATATGATGATTTTGTGAGACATTTATCGAAAATACTTTTTTCCAAACAACATATTTTTCCGATCAATCTCGCATTATTGCATGCATTTCTGCTAATATGATACAAAAGTCACGACCGGAATCACGAAATTCGAGATGGTCGAGAAATATGATGATTTTGTGAGACGTTTATCGGAAATACTTTTTTCCAAACAACATATTTTTCCGATCAATCTCGCATTATTGCATGCATTTCTGCTAATATGATACAAAAGTCACGACCGGAATCACGAAATTCGAGATGGTCGAGAAATATGATGATTTTGTGAGACATTTATCGCGAGTTCATTTCACTCTTCCCGATCGAAAAATTTTTTTTTTCTCGATGCCCAACATTTCTCACCCAACACGATTGGAGTGTATGAAATTTCAAAATTTTCTCGAAAAACCCGGCACAATTATCTGCGATTGCTTCCTAATAACGTGATGCGGGCGATACACCCGTTTTTACGCGTTTCGCTTTAGTGAAACGTCGGAAAACAGCGTTTTCGGAGTCGTTCCATATTTCATCGACCGAGATGTTCGAAAAAAATTTTCCCAAACAACATATTTTTCCGATCAATCTCGCATCATTGCATGCATTTCTGCTAATATGATACAAAAATCACGACCGGAATCACGAAATTCGAGATGGTCGAGAAATATGATGATTTTGTGAGACATTTATCGAAAATACTTTTTTCCAAACAACATATTTTTCCGATCAATCTCGCATCATTGCATGCATTTCTGCTAATATGATACAAAAATCACGACCGGAATCACGAAATTCGAGATGGTCGAGAAATATGATGATTTTGTGAGACATTTATCGGAAATACTTTTTTCCAAACAACATATTTTTCCGATCAATCTCGCATCATTGCATGCATTTCTTCTAATATAACACAAAAATCACGACCGGAATCACGAAATTTGGGATGGTCGAGAAATATGATGATTTTGTGAGACATTTATCGAAAATACTTTTTTCCAAACAACATATTTTTCCGATCAATCTCGCATCATTGCATGCATTTCTTCTAATATCACACGAAAATCACGACCGGAATCACGAAATTCGAGATGGTCGAGAAATATGATGATTTTGTGAGACATTTATCGCGAGTTCATTTCACTCTTCCCGATCGAAAAATTTTTTTTTTCTCGATGCCCAACATTTCTCACCCAACACGATTGGAGTCTATGAAATTTCAAAATTTTCTCGAAAAACCCGGCACAATTATCTGCGATTGCTTCCTAATAACGTGATGCGGGCGAAACACCCGTTTTTACGCGTTTCGGTTTAGTGAAACGTCGAAAAACAGCGTTTTCGGAGTCGTTCCATATTTCATCGACCGAGATGTTCGAAAAAAATTTTTCCAAACAACATATTTTTCCGATCAATCTCGCATCATTGCATGCATTTCTGCTGATATAACACGAAAATCACGACCGGAATCACGAAATTCGAGATGGTCGAGAAATATGATGATTTTGTGAGACATTTATCGGAAATACTTTTTTCCAAACAACATATTTTTCCGATCAATCTCGCATCATTGCATGCATTTCTTCCAATATAACACGAAAATCACGACCGGAATCACGAAATTCGAGATGGTCGAGAAATATGATGATTTTGTGAGACATTTATCGCGAGTTCATTTCACTCTTCCCGATCGAAAAATTTTTTTCTTCTCGATGCCTAACATTTCTCACCCAACACGATTGGAGTCTATGAAATTTCAAAATTTTCTCGAAAAACCCGGCACAATTATCTGCGATTGCTTCCTAATAACGTGATGCGGGCGAAACACCCGTTTTTACGCGTTTCGGTTTAGTGAAACGTCGAAAAACAGCGTTTTCGGAGTCGTTCCATATTTCATCGACCGAGATGTTCGAAAAAAATTTTTCCAAACAACATATTTTTCCGATCAATCTCGCATCATTGCATGCATTTCTGCTAATATGATACAAAAATCACGACCGGAATCACGAAATTCGAGATGGTCGAGAAATATGATGATTTTGTGAGACATTCATCGAAAATACTTTTTTCCAAACAACATATTTTTTCGATCAATCTCGCTTTATTGCATGCAATTCTTCTAATATAACACGAAAATCACGACCGGAATCACGAAATTCGAGACTGTCGAGAAATATGATGATTTTGTGAGACATTTATCGAAAAAAATTTTTCCAAACAACATATTTTTCCGATCAATCTCGCATCATTGCATGCATTTCTGCTAATATGATACAAAAATCACGACCGGAATCACGAAATTCGAGATGGTCGAGAAATATGATGATTTTGTGAGACATTCATCGAAAATACTTTTTTCCAAACAACATATTTTTCCGATCAATCTCGCATCATTGCATGCATTCCTTCTAATATAACACAAAAATCACGACCGGAATCACGAAATTCGAGATGGTCGAGAAATATGATGATTTTGTGAGACATTCATCGCGAGTTCATTTCACTCTTCCCGATCGAAAAATTTTTTTTTTCTCGATGCCCAACATTTCTCACCCAACACGATAGGAGTGTATGAAATTTCAAAATTTTCTCGAAAAACCCGGCACAATTATCTGCGATTGCTTCCTAATAACGTGATGCGGGCGAAACACCCGTTTTTACGCGTTTCGGTTTAGTGAAACGTCGAAAAACAGCGTTTTCGGAGTCGTTCCATATTTCATCGACCGAGATGTTCGAAAAAATTTTTTCCAAACAACATATTTTTCCGATCAATCTCGCATCATTGCATGCATTTCTGCTGATATAACACGAAAATCACGACCGGAATCACGAAATTCGAGATGGTCGAGAAATATGATGATTTTGTGAGACATTTATCGGGAATACTTTTTTCCAAACAACATATTTTTCCGATCAATCTCGCATCATTGCATGCATTTCTTCTAATATAACACGAAAATCACGACCGGAATCACGAAATTCGAGATGGTCGAGAAATATGATGATTTTGTGAGACATTTATCGCGAGTTCATGTTCACCTTTCCCGATCGAAAAATTTTTTTTTTCTCGATGCCCAACATTTCTCACCCAACACGATTGGAGTGTATGAAATTTCAAAATTTTCTCGAAAAACCCGGCACAATTATCTGCGATTGCTTCCTAATAACGTAATGCGGGCGAAACACCCGTTTTTACGCGTTTCGGTTTAGTGAAACGTCGAAAAACAGCGTTTTCGGAGTCGTTCCATATTTCATCGACCGAGATGTTCGAAAAAAATTTTTCCAAACAACATATTTTTCCGATCAATCTCGCATCATTGCATGCATTTCTGCTAATATGATACAAAAATCACGACCGGAATCACGAAATTTGGGATGGTCGAGAAATATGATGATTTTGTGAGACATTTATCGAAAATACTTTTTTCCAAACAACATATTTTTCCGATCAATCTCGCATTATTGCATGCATTTCTGCTAATATGATACAAAAGTCACGACCGAAATCACGAAATTCGAGATGGTCGAGAAATATGATGATTTTGTGAGACATTTATCGCGAGTTCATTTCACTCTTCCCGATCGAAAAATTTTTTTTTTCGCGATGACCAACATTTCTCACCCAACACGATTGGAGTGTATGAAATTTAAAAATTTTCTCGAAAAACCCGGCACAATTATCTGCGATTACTTCCTAATAACGTGATGCGGGCGAAACACCCGTTTTTACGCGTTTCGGTTTAGTGAAACGTCGAAAAACAGCGTTTTCGGAGTCGTTCCATATTTCATCGACCGAGATGTTCGAAAAAAATTTTTCCAAACAACATATTTTTCCGATCAATCTCGCATCATTGCATGCATTTCTGCTGATATAACACGAAAATCACGACCGGAATCACGAAATTCGAGATGGTCGAGAAATATGATGATTTTGTGAGACATTTATCGGAAATACTTTTTTCCAAACAACATATTTTTCCGATCAATCTCGCATCATTGCATGCATTCCTTCTAATATAACACAAAAATCACGACCGGAATCACGAGATTCGAGATGGTCGAGGAATATGATGATTTTGTGAGACATTCATCGCGAGTTCATTTCACTCTTCCCGATCGAAAAATTTTTTTTTTCTCGATGCCCGACATTCCTCACCCAACACGATTGGAGTGTATGAAATTTCAAAATTTTCTCGAAAAACCCGGCACAATTATCTGCGATTGCTTCCTAATAACGTGATGCGGGCGAAACACCCGTTTTTACGCGTTTCGGTTTAGTGAAACGTCGAAAAACAGCGTTTTCGGAGTCGTTCCATATTTCATCGACCGAGATGTTCGAAAAAAATTTTTCCAAACAACATATTTTTCCGATCAATCTCGCATCATTGCATGCATTTCTGCTAATATGATACAAAAGTCACGACCGGAATCACGAAATTCGAGATGGTCGAGAAATATGATGATTTTGTGAGACATTCATCGAAAATACTTTTTTCCAAACAACATATTTTTCCGATCAATCTCGCTTTATTGCATGCAATTCTTCTAATATAACACGAAAATCACGACCGGAATCACGAAATTCGAGATTGTCGAGAAATATGATGATTCTGTGAGAGATTTATCGAAAATACTTTTTTCCAAACAACATATTTTTCCGATCAATCTCGCATCATTGCATGCATTCCTTCTAATATAACACAAAAATCACGACCGGAATCACGAAATTCGAGATGGTCGAGAAATATGATGATTTTGTGAGACATTCATCGCGAGTTCATTTCACTCTTCCCGATCGAAAAATTTTTTTTTTCTCGATGCCCAACATTTCTCACCCAACACGATTGGAGTGTATGAAATTTCAAAATTTTCTCGAAAAACCCGGCACAATTAT
Organism: Dinocampus coccinellae; assembly: GCA_963920625.1. Taxonomy (NCBI): domain Eukaryota; kingdom Metazoa; phylum Arthropoda; class Insecta; order Hymenoptera; family Braconidae; genus Dinocampus; species Dinocampus coccinellae. Next base: position 1,702,338 of record OY987191.1, read on the forward strand.
CTGCGATTGCTTCCTAATAACGTGATGCGGGCGAAACACCCGTTTTTACGCGTTTCGGTTTAGTGAAAAGTCGAAAAACAGCGTTTTTGGAGTCGTTCCATATTTCATCGACCGAGATGTTCGAAAAAAATTTCTCCAAACAACATATTTTTCCGATCAATCTCGCATCATTGCATGCATTTCTGCTGATATAACACGAAAATCACGACCGGAATCACGAAATTCGAGATGGTCGAGAAATATGATGATTTTGTGAGACATTTATCGGAAATACTTTTTTCCAAACAACATATTTTTCCGATCAATCTCGCATCATTGCATGCATTCCTTCTAATATAACACAAAAATCACGACCGGAATCACGAAATTCGAGATGGTCGAGAAATATGATGATTTTGTGAGACATTCATCGCGAGTTCATTTCACTCTTCCCGATCGAAAAATTTTTTTTTTCTCGATGCCCAACATTTCTCACCCAACACGATTGGAGTGTATGAAATTTAAAAATTTTCTCGAAAAACCCGGCACAATTATCTGCGATTGCTTCCTAATAACGTGATGCGGGCGAAACACCCGTTTTTACGCGTTTCGGTTTAGTGAAACGTCGAAAAACAGCGTTTTCGGAGTCGTTCCATATTTCATCGACCGAGATGTTCGAAAAAAATTCTTCCAAACAACATATTTTTCCGATCAATCTCGCATCATTGCATGCATTTCTGCTGATATGATACAAAAATCACGACCGGAATCACGAAATTCGAGATGGTCGAGAAATATGATGATTTTGTGAGACATTTATCGAAAATACTTTTTTCCAAACAACATATTTTTCCGATCAATCTCGCATCATTGCATGCATTTCTGCTAATATGATACAAAAATCACGACCGGAATCACGAAATTCGAGATGGTCGAGAAATATGACGATTTTGTGAGACATTTATCGAAAATACTTTTTTCCAAACAACATATTTTTCCGATCAATCTCGCATCATTGCATGCATTTCTGCTAATATGATACAAAAATCACGACCGGAATCACGAAATCCGAGATTGTCGAGAAATATGATGATTTTGTGAGACATTTATCGCGAGTTCATTTCACTTTTCCCGATCGAAAAATTTTTTTTCTCGATGCCCAACATTTCTCACCCAACACGATTGGAGTGTATGAAATTTCAAAATTTTTTCGAAAAACCCGGCACAATTATCTGCGATTGCTTCCTAATAACGTGATGCGGGCGAAACACCCGTTTTTACGCGTTTCGGTTTAGTGAAACGTCGAAAAACAGCGTTTTCGGAGTCGTTCCATATTTCATCGACCGAGATGTTCGAAAAAAATTTTCCCAAACAATATATTTTTCCGATCAATCTCGCATCATTGCATGCATTTCTGCTAATATGATACAAAAATCACGACCGGAATCACGAAATTCGAGATGGTCGAGAAATATGATGATGATTTTGTGAGACATTCATCGAAAATACTTTTTTCCAAACAACATATTTTTCCGATCGATCTCGCTTTATTGCATGCATTTCTGCTAATATGATACAAAAATCACGACCGAAATCACGAAATTCGAGATGGTCGAGAAATATGATGATTTTGTGAGACATTTATCGCGAGTTCATTTCACTCTTCCCGATCGAAAAATTTTTTTTTTCTCGATGCCCAACATTTCTCACCCAACACGATTGGAGTGTATGAAATTTAAAAATTTTCTCGAAAAACCCGGCACAATTATCTGCGATTGCTTCCTAATAACGTGATGCGGGCGAAACACCCATTTTTACGCGTTTCGGTTTAGTGAAACGTCGAAAAACAGCGTTTTCGGAGTCGTTCCATATTTCATCGACCGTGATGTTCGAAAAAAATTCTTCCAAACAACATATTTTTCCGATCAATCTCGCATCATTGCATGCATTTCTGCTAATATGATACAAAAATCACGACCGGAATCACGAAATTCGAGATGGTCGAGAAATATGATGATTTTGTGAGACATTTATTGAAAATACTTTTTTCCAAACAACATATTTTTCCGATCAATCTCGCATCATTGCATGCATTTCTGCTAATATGATACAAAAATCACGACCGGAATCACGAAATTCGAGATGGTCGAGAAATATGATGATTTTATGAGACATTTATCGAAAATACTTTTTTCCAAACAACATATTTTTCCGATCAATCTCGCATCATTGCATGCAATTCTTCTAATATAACACAAAAATCACGACCGGAATTACGAAATTCGAGATTGTCGAGAAATATGATGATTTTGTGAGACATTTATCGCGAGTTCATTTCACTCTTCCCGATCGAAAAATTTTTTTTCTCGATGCCCAACATTTCTCACCCAACACGATTGGAGTGTATGAAATTTCAAAATTTTCTCGAAAAACCCGGCACAATTATCTGCGATTGCTTCCTAATAACGTGATGCGGGTGAAACACCCGTTTTTACGCGTTTCGGTTTAGTGAAACGTCGAAAAACAGCGTTTTCGGAGTCGTTCCATATTTCATCGACCGAGATGTTCGAAAAAAATTTCTCCAAACAACATATTTTTCCGATCAATCTCGCATCATTGCATGCATTTCTGCTAATATGATACAAAAATCACGACCGGAATCACGAAATTTGGGATGGTCGAGAAATATGATGATTTTGTGAGACATTCATCGAAAATACTTTTTTCCAAATAACATATTTTTCCGATCAATCTCGCATTATTGCATGCATTTCTGCTAATATGATACAAAAATCACGTTCGGAATCACGAAATTCGAGATGGTCGAGAAATATGATGATTTTGTGAGACATTCATCGGAAATACTTTTTTCCAAACAACATATTTTTCCGATCAATCTCGCATCATTGCATGCATTTCTTCTAATATAACACAAAAATCACGACCGGAATCACGAAATTCGAGATGGTCGAGAAATATGATGATTTTGTGAGACATTTATCGCGAGTTCATTTCACTCTTCCCGATCGAAAAATTTTTTTTTTTTCGATGCCCAACATTTCTCACCCAACACGATTGAAGTGTATGAAATTTCAAAATTTTCTCGAAAAACCCGACACAATTATCTGCGATTGCTTCCTAATAACGTGATGCGGGCGAAACACCCGTTTTTACGCGTTTCGGTTTAGTGAAACGTCGAAAAACAGCGTTTTCGGAGTCGTTCCATATTTCATCGACCGAGATGTTCGGAAAAAATTTTTCCAAACAACATATTTTTCCGATCAATCTCGCATCATTGCATGCATTTCTGCTAATATGATACAAAAATCACGACCGGAATCACGAAATTCGAGATGGTCGAGAAATATGATGATTTTGTGAGACATTTATCGAAAATACTTTTTTCCAAACAACATATTTTTCCGATCAATCTCGCATCATTGCATGCATTTCTGCTAATATGATACAAAAATCACGACCGGAATCACGAAATTCGAGATGGTCGAGAAATATGATGATTTTGTGAGACATTTATCGAAAATACTTTTTTCCAAACAACATATTTTTCCGAACAATCTCGCATTATTGCATGCATTTCTGCTAATATGATACAAAAGTCACGACCGAAATCACGAAATTCGAGATGGTCGAGAAATATGATGATTTTGTGAGACATTTATCGCGAGTTCATTTCACTCTTCCCGATCGAAAAATTTTTTTTTTCTCGATGCCCAACATTTCTCACCCAACACGATTGGAGTGTATGAAATTTAAAAATTTTCTCGAAAAACCCGGCACAATTATCTGCGATTGCTTCCTAATAACGTGATGCGGGCGAAACACCCGTTTTTACGCGTTTCGGTTTAGTGAAACGTCGAAAAACAGCGTTTTCGGAGTCGTTCCATATTTCATCGACCGAGATGTTCGAAAAAAATTCTTCCAAACAACATATTTTTCCGATCAATCTCGCATCATTGCATGCATTTCTGCTGATATGATACAAAAATCACGACCGGAATCACGAAATTCGAGATGGTCGAGAAATATGATGATTTTGTGAGACATTCATCGAAAATACTTTTTTCCAAACAACATATTTTTCCGATCAATCTCGCATTATTGCATGCATTTCTGCTAATATGATACAAAAATCACGTTCGGAATCACGAAATTCGAGATGGTCGAGAAATATGATGATTTTGTGAGACATTTATCGAAAATACTTTTTTCCAAACAACATATTTTTCCGATCAATCTCGCATAATTGCATGCAATTCTCTTAATATAACACAAAAATCACGACCGGAATCACGAAATTCGAGATGGTCGAGAAATATGATGATTTTGTGAGACATTTATCGAAAATACTTTTTTCCAAACAACATATTTTCCCGATCAATCTCGCATCATTGCATGCATTTCTGCTAATATGATACAAAAATCACGACCGGAATCACGAAATTCGAGATGGTCGAGAAATATGATGATTTTGTGAGACATTCATCGCGAGTTCATTTTACTCTTCCCGATCGAAAAATTTTTTTTATCTCGATGCCCAACATTTCTCACCCAACACGATCGGAGTGTATGAAACTTCAAAATTTTCTCGAAAAACCCGGCACAATTATCTGCGATTGCTTCCTAATAACGTGATGCGGGCGAAACACCCGTTTTTACGCGTTTCGGTTTAGTGAAACGTCGAAAAACAGCGTTTTCGGAGTCGTTCCATATTTCATCGACCGAGATGTTCGAAAAAAATTTTTCCAAACAACATATTTTTCCGATCAATCTTGCATCATTGCATGCATTTCTGCTAATATGATACAAAAATCACGACCGGAATCACGAAATTCGAGATGGTCGAGAAATATGATGATTTTGTGAGACATTTATCGAAAATACTTTTTTCCAAACAACATATTTTTCCGATCAATCTCGCATCATTGCATGCATTTCTGCTAATATGATACAAAAATCACGACCGGAATCACGAAATCCGAGATTGTCGAGAAATATGATGATTTTGTGAGACATTTATCGCGAGTTCATTTCACTTTTCCCGATCGAAAAATTTTTTTCCTCGATGCCCAACATTTCTCACCCAACACGATTGGAGTGTATGAAATTTCAAAATTTTTTCGAAAAACCCGGCACAATTATCTGCGATTGCTTCCTAATAACGTGATGCGGGCGAAACACCCGTTTTTACGCGTTTCGGTTTAGTGAAACGTCGAAAAACAGCGTTTTCGGAGTCGTTCCATATTTCATCGACCGAGATGTTCGAAAAAAATTTTTCCAAACAATATATTTTTCCGATCAATCTCGCATCATTGCATGCATTTCTGCTAATATGATACAAAAATCACGACCGGAATCACGAAATTCGAGATGGTCGAGAAATATGATGATTTTGTGAGACATTCATCGAAAATACTTTTTTCCAAACAACATATTTTTCCGATCGATCTCGCTTTATTGCATGCATTTCTGCTAATATGATACAAAAATCACGACCGGAATCACGAAATTCGAGATGGTCGAGAAATATGATGATTTTGTGAGACATTTATCGCGAGTTCATTTCACTTTTCCCGATCGAAAAATTTTTTTTCTCGATGCCCAACATTTCTCACCCAACACGATTGGAGTGTATGAAATTTCAAAATTTTTTCGAAAAACCCGGCACAATTATCTGCGATTGCTTCCTAATAACGTGATGCGGGCGAAACACCCGTTTTTACGCGTTTCGGTTTAGTGAAACGTCGAAAAACAGCGTTTTCGGAGTCGTTCCATATTTCATCGACCGAGATGTTCGAAAAAAATTTTTCCAAACAATATATTTTTCCGATCAATCTCGCATCATTGCATGCATTTCTGCTAATATGATACAAAAATCACGACCGGAATCACGAAATTCGAGATGGTCGAGAAATATGATGATTTTGTGAGACATTCATCGAAAATACTTTTTTCCAAACAACATATTTTTCCGATCGATCTCGCTTTATTGCATGC